>VYZT01040056.1:0-12658 GCA_013400735.1 Pomatostomus ruficeps
CAGGTCTCTTCCAGCACAAAGCACTCTGGGATCCCAGGATGTTGTCTCCCTGTTATCTCCTTGCCAGGAGCCCTTTACAGGCCAGGTCAGCACCGGGGCTGCAGCTGGAGCAGGTTCTGCCCTCTCACCAAAGCCACCTCCGCCCAATCCTGCTCAGCTCGTGGTGATCCAGGGGACTCCTGGGGCACAGCCCTGGGCACTGGTTATTGTCTGGCTTTCCTTTATCTGCAGATCTCAAAGCACTTTGTAAATGTCAAACCTCGAAGCCTCTCCAGGGAACAAAACTCTTTCTGCTATTGTACAGATGGAGAGACTTGCCCAAAAATGAGGGCAGAGCTTGGGAGGCAGCAGAGCCCCGAGCTGAGCCAGCTCAGCTTTCTGTTGGCACAAAGTGCAGTGACACAGATTATCCCTGGAAGACCTGCGGGGACAAACACAGCTCCTGGGAGAAGCGCTCACTCTCCAGGCGAGGAAGCCTGGCATGCTGGAGCACCCAAAAATTTATTTACAACTGGTCCTTCAAACCACAACGTCTCACCCATCTTTCAGTTTTCTTCTTCGGGTAAAAAAAACACAAACCAACAACCCAGTTCTACAGTTTCAATTTTTTAGAAAATTATTTAAAGAAAACAGAACAAAAAACCACAATGATTTTAAAAATACAAAGCAAGCTGGGGGAGAAGAGCTCTTCTCTATTTCTGAGCTGACCCAGGAGGGCTGGGCAGGGCAGGGAGCTGAGGGAGATGCTCCTGCCTGGCTCTCAGCTCCTGCTGGCCACGGGGACTGTGGGGAGCTCCCCATCTTTTCACTCAGCCTTATTTCCCGTGTACTTTAATTTAAAGGAACCTGAGAGCTGGCAGGAATTAGGAATTCAGTGCCACCCAGTGTGGCTTTGCCCACTGCTGCAGACAGGATGGGATTGCATCAGCACTGCACTCAGGACAGCACTCAGTGCCTGCAGGCTCCAGCCAAGGGAGAAATCCCAAATAACTGAGTGTCTGGGATGGGAAGGAGCCCGCACAGGGGTGCCCTGGCAGCTGGAAAACCTCACAGGAATGAGGACAAGCAGCAGCAGGAGCAGTCCAGCACAGCATCCTCTGGGGTGCACAAACCTGCCCCACTCAGGGTGTTGGGATCAGCTCTCCCAGGGAGCACATGAAGTGCCCGGCCGAAGGAACCTCCAGCTTTGACTGAAACAAGCACCCAAAGAGAACCTCGGGAGTTTGCTGTGCACTCACAATTCCGGACATCGCTTCCCTGAGGTGCCTCAGCTCCCAGACCCTGCCCAGAGCATCCTCTCTCCTCAAGCCCAGGATCTCAGGGGACAGACACTCTCCCCGTTCCTGCCCCACACCCGGTGCTCTGCACCACAGGAAACCTGGAAGAGCAAAACTGGCTGTGAAGGCCTGGAGGGACAGGACCCAGGGAATGGCTTCCCAGTGCCAGAGGGCAGCGATGGATGGGATATTGGGAAGGAATTGTTGGCTGTGAGGGTGGGGAGGCTGTGGCACAGGATGCCCAGAGCAGCTGTGGCTGCCCCTGGATCCCTGGCAGTGCCCAAGGCCAGGCTGGCCGGGGCTGGGAGCACCTGGGACAGTGGAAGGTGTCCCTGCCCATGGCACTGGATGAGCTTTGAGATCCCTTGCAGCCCAAACCAGTCTGGGATTCTGTGAAGAGCCCGTAAAAACCCCACAGAACAGAATTCAGGACTCATTTTCCACTCCAAGCTGCTCACATCCAAGTGGTGTTTCCAGCGTGACAGATCTCGGCTTGGATCAGCCTCACGCTTCCCTGCGGAGCCAGCCCGTTCCTGGAAAGTCAGCGCAGGGACAGCAACACCTCAGCGCCATGAGCCCTGGAGCTGCCTGCGCCTTCCTTCCACAGCTTCCCTGCAGCTCGGGATGGAGCCAGGGCCGGAGGGGACGGGGACAGCTCCTGGTGACCGACAGAGAGAGGCCTGGCAGAGCACTCCAAGCACCTCGGCCAGAAACAGCAGCCTCACCTTCAATGAGCGCCAGGTTTTGAGTTCTGAACTCATGGAAACTGAGAGGACCTGGGCAGGGTCTCTGCTGCCCACAAGGCTCCTTCCCCTTCAGCTGTTTCGGCCCGGCCGCAGAGGCTGCTCGTTATCCCCAACCGGGCAGCAGACGGACAGAAACACAGCTGGGACCGGCACCACCGCGGCTCCAGCTCGGCCAGAGGGGAATTGGACCCAACCAAACCCAAACCAGGAGCCTCAGGTGTGAAGATCAAGCAAGAAGGTGCAAAGTGGAGCTGTTTGGGGGAGGAGAAGCTGTGGACAGCAGCCTCGGGGCGCTGGGGAAGCTCCCCAGGGAAGCTCAAGGTGCAGGAACCTGAGTTTGGATTTGGCTCAGTTGGCCAAACCCACCCTGCCCTTTCTCTCCATCCTGCATCTTCACTCCCCACTGATTTCCATGGAAGTGCTTAATTAATTAATTAATTAATTAAAGTGGTGGTGGCTGTTGGGCTTCATGATATCAACAGTGACTCGACAGCAGGAGGGTGGGCAGACAGAAGGGGGACAAGAACCAGGAGAGCTCCAGGGCAAACACGGCCCAGATGGGACCACTGCCCTGGAGAGCAGCCACACATGCAGGGACAGGAGCTCAGGACCCGCTCCTTCCGTGCCCACCAATGCCACAGCCCCAGGGCGGGATGTGCCAGGATGGAAATGGTTTTCACTCATCCCTGGGCTCAGGTGATCCCTTTGGATTGTCCCAAGTGACCCTTCAGAGAGGCAGAGACAACAAGGCTGACCCAGAGCTCGATGGTGCAATCCCGGAGCGGACTGACCCCGCTCCTGGGATGCACCTCCCATCCCAAAGCATCCGCAGGGTGCAGAGGTGAGAGACCTCCTGCTGAGGGCACTGCCAGAGCCTCCTGCCTCAGTCCCCAGCACCTGCGAGGCCAGAGAGCCCCTCGTGCCACGGGAAGGTGCCCCAGCCCTCCTGGGGCGCAGCCCCCGGCCTTTCCTGGGAGAAATTTTAGAGTTAAAGCAACACCGGTAGTGGGATTGTCAGCAGCACAAATGCACAATCAGGAGGGGAAGATGTAGGGGGAAAGCATCCAACTGGCGAATATAATACTTGGAAGGAAAAGCAGATTTTTAAAAAAATAAAAAATGAGGGGGTGGCAAAAAAAAAAAATCTCAGGAAGTCATCTAGTCATTCCTGCTCTTTGCAGAAACAATAGACTCGGGATGCTGGCTAAGTTATAAATAATCCTGCTGGCTACACAACACAAATCCAAGACAGGAGCAGGGTAACTATCAGCTCCATGGAAAGTGAGTCATTACCTTCTTACAGCATTCCCAAAAAGGGCAAACACCACAGCCCCGCTCCCGCTCTGCTCCTCTGCACAGGACCCCCTCCCGGGGGGGCAGGAGCAGCTCAGTGACACAGCGTGGCTGCGACACGGACATCCCGAGCCACAGGGAGCTCCAGCCCTGGTGAGGCTGATCCCAAAGCAAAGCAGGACACACGGCCTGACACTGACAGCATCACAGAATCCTGGAATGCCCAGAGCTGGAAGGGACCCCCAGGGATCATCAGCCCAGCCCCTGGCCCTGCACAGACCCCCCAACAATCCCACCCTGGGCAGCCCTGGCAGCGCTGTCCAAACGCTCCTGCAGCTCTGGCAGCCTCGGGGCCGGGCCCATTCCCTGGGGAGCCTGGGCAGTGCCCAGCAGCCTCGGGGGGAAGAACCTTTCCCGGAGATCCATCCCAAGCCCTGACACAGCTCCAGCCGTTCCCTGGGCTCCTGTCCCTGGCCCAGAGCAGAGCTCAGCCCCGGCCCCTCCGCCTCCCCTCGGGAGGAGCTGCAGCCCCCGAGGAGCCTCCCCTCAGTCTCCTCTGCTGCGGCTGAACGAGCCAAGTGCCCTCAGCCGCTCCTCAGCCCCTTGCCCAGCTCCGTGTCCCTCCTTTGGACACTCTCCAGCAGGTTTGCATCCTCCTGGTACTGCAGACACCGCGGGACCAATGGCAAGAAAGCTCAAATGGGGGAAAATAATGGGAAGCCACCAACTCCACAACGTCCTTCTCTTTTTCGAGAGGAAGTTAGTTGCCCTTGTGAGATGCTTTGGCTGAGCTGCTTTCCAGATCCCTCCTCTGAATCTGAGAGCAAGCACAGAGATGAGCAAAGCCAACGTGCCTCAGGATGCTGCTGCCACTGCCCCAGGAAGGGGGTGTGCCAGGGCCTCTGCCCCAAACCCAGCCCGGCAGGAGGGACACGGCCCCCCTGGCCTGGCAGCTCTCAGGGCAGAGGGAAGATGAATCTTCTTGGGCACCCAGAGCATCTTTGTGGCTTCCCTGTGTTTGTGGCTGACCAGGACACGGAACACAAAGTGCAGCACCCAGGCCTGGGGTGTCCCTGCACGGCCACAGCCCCAAGGAGCCCTCATGTCAAGAGCAGAACACAGAATCCTGGAATGGTTTGGGTGGGAAAGGACCCTAAATCCCACCTCATCCCACCCCTGCCATGGCAGGAACACCTTCCACCAGCCCAGGGTGCTCCGAGCCCTGTCCAACCTGGCCTTGGACACTTCCAGGGATGGAGAGTCCCCAGCCTCTCTGAGTAACTGATAAAGGGAAAGAGCTTCCCAACCAGAGACTTGGAAGTGACATAAGTTCTTCTTTTTTTAAGGAGAAAAAAAAAAAAAGCTTCCTGACTTGTTATTCCATTACCCAAATCTGGAAATGCAATCATATTAGTTCAGCTGCATTAACACAACAAAAAACCCCAACAAAAACTGTCTTAAAGATTGAATTGATCTCCAAGGAGTGAAGGGAAAGGAGAACAAAAGTCAGAAACCCGGAGCAAGCAGCTCCCCCTGTGAGCACCACGGCCAGCCCGGCACCCGAGCCACTCTCCGACGACAGATTCACAGAGGATGTGAAATAATCAGGATGTGAAGCGATTTTTAAGAGCTTTTTTTGCCAGGTAGGTGAGGTAAAAGGTCACTAAGAGCCATGTGAGCACACCCAGCTCAGCAACGTAATGCAGAGTTTGTCACAGAGCTTAACTCAGCTTAAAGAGACCTCAGAGAAGGGGAAAAATCCAGCCTGGAGCCAAGTGGGAAGTCCAGGCAGCTCTGAGGGGCTGTGGGATGTGCAGTGGGGTCTCCCAAATCCTTCAGCAGCCCCAGCGGCAGCCAAACCTCTGCCCTGCTCTCCTTGGGTGCCCTGCCCAAAGCACAGCCCTGGGCAGGAAGGGGCTTGGGGCAGCTACTGCTGTAGCTGAAGGGAAAAACCCAAAAAAGCCTCAACCCCAACCCAGGAGCTTCCAGGGAATCCTGGGGGCAATAGGAATGAGGGGCTCCTGCACAACCCCACCTGCTGGGCTGGGAAAATGCAGGGAATCCCAGACTGGTTTGGGATGGAAGGGACCTCAAAGCCCACCCAGTGCCACCCCTGCCATGGCAGGGACACCTCCCACTGTCCCAGGTGCTCCCAGCCCCGGCCAGCCTGGCCTTGGCCACTGCCAGGGATCCAGGGGCAGCCACAGCTGCTCTGGGCATCCTGGGCCAGGGCCTCCCCACCCTCACAGCCAACAATTCCTTCCCAATATCCCATCCATCGCTGCCCTCTGGCAGTGGGAAGCCATTCCCTGGGTCCTGGCCCTCCAGCCCTTGTCCCCAGTCCCTCTCCAGCTGTCCTGGAGCCCCTTTAGGCCCTGCAAGGGGCTCCAAGCTCTCCCTGGAGCCTTCTCCTCTCCAGGGGACACCCCCAGCTCTCCCAGGCTGGCTCCAGAGCAGAGGGGCTCCAGCCCTGGGGCAGCTCCGGGGCCTCCTCTGGCCTGGCTCCATCAGCTCCACGTCCTCCTGGTGTTGTTGCCAGGGCTGGGGCAGCTCTGCAGGTGGGGTCTCAGCTGAGTGGGGCAGAGGGGCAGAATCCCCCCCTGCCCTGCTGCCCACGCTGAGGCTCAGCCCAGGACACAGCCAGGAGTGGAGCTGCCACAAAAACCAAGCTAAGAGTAAATCTCATCCCTCTCCCTTGTGGGGCCGGAGCTCCTGCACCTCACAGGCCTTGGAATGACCCCCCAGCCAGACCAATCCAGTTTGGGAGGAAAGGTGTGAAGAGTTTGAACCACAGGACTTGAAATGAAGGAAGCTTTAAAATTTTTTCTTCAAGAAGGAAGAAAAAGACCCAACCAACCAACCAACCATATGTGATGGGGAGGCACATCCACCTTCCCACAGCTTCTCAGGCCATTCATCATTTGGATAAAATCCAGTTTCACATTGAAATTCAGCTGGACTTTCAAATGCAAATCCGAGGAGAAGAGCAACATATGGTCGAGGTTAGTGCGTATTTTTCCTAATTAGATGGCAAACTGCTGCTTTGTGTAACAATGTTAGCGGGGCAGGGGCAGCCTTTGCAAGGGACACCACGGCACTGCAGAATCAAATGTCCCAGAAAGCAGCAGGGGCCCAGGCCAGCCCCGCTCTCTCAGGAGAGGTCATGCACTCACCACCACCAGGATGGGTTTTGTCACTTGTCCAAGCTGAGATTTGTTCCCCCTGCTTGGGCAGGACGGGGCAGAAAGGTGAGAGAAGGGATTGCCAACACCAGTGACCCCTGACGTCCTGAAGGACTTCAGCTTCTTCCAGGTCAGGGTCTCCTGGGGCACCCCTGGATGCCACACGCACACCTGGGAGGGCTTTTGGAGGGGGAGAACCTCACAGATTCCTCTGCCCAGGGGGCTGGGATGAAGGGAGGATGGGCAGAAGATGCTGCAGAACTCCCTGAGAAGGAGAGGAACAGCTCTGCTTTGAGCAGTGCCCAGCAGCCGCCACCAAACCTGGTGCCACCAGTCCCCTGCAGAGACAGGTGCCACGGCCAGAGGTGACCCCAGAGCTCGCTGGCCACATGCAGTGCCCTCAGACGGGGCATGGGGAGCATCAGCCACTGTCCTGGGAGGTTATTCCCAGCTAGGACGAGTCAGGATTTACAGATGACTGTCCCTTGCCCTGCTGGGTCTGAAAAAAGCCACCTGCCCCCGTCCCTTTGTGCTGGAGGCTGCCCTCCCTCCAGCCTCGGCCCAGAGGCTCTGACACGAAGCTCATTTATTTATTTTCAGGCCCTGTCTAACCAGGCAAACTCCCCTGCTAGAAAAAGCTTATGCCACATTAACTTCACCTCCTTCTCACTCCTGACGCAATCCCCAGCTAAATTTAGAGGAAGACGTTGCCTGAGGTCACTTTGGAGGTGGGGATGTGCTTCCCAGGGTTCACAGGCAGATGGACAGTGTTTTTTAGATTTTTCTCCCTGCTGGCTTTGGAGCTGGGCTACCTGGCGAGTTAATTGAAAAATTCAGGATTAAGAAATGAGGGCAGATGTCCTGGACTGCCTCTTTCCCTTCTTTACTGGTGGAGTGAGGCACTGGAGGCAACTTCCCTCCAGAAACATTAATCAGGGCAGGGAGAGGAGCATCCAAACAGCCACTGCAGAAACCCCTAAGAGCTGAACCAAGAAATCTCCCCTCACAGCTCAGCTTTTCCCTTTCCACGTTCGTTCAGATGCACTCCCACCCTGCAAGGCAGGGACAGACAAACCAGGAACCAACTGGGCAAACTCCCATCCCCATCCTGCCCCAAACCCACGGCAAATCCCTGCTGGGATGGCAAAGACAGAAGGTCCAGGGGGGAGGACACCCCTGGGGAACCTGCCACCAGTCTGGATCTTGCCCAGGAGTTGGATCCTCTGGCAGAAAAACCCCAAACAGTGACAAACCTGTGGGCACAATGACATCTTTGGGCACTGCCCTGCTGTGATGGGGGGTTGGCCCTGTCCCTGCCCCTGGGGAGCATTGTGGGGATTCTGTCCCCTGCCTGTCCCCCCGAATGGGCTCTCTGTTGTCCCACAGCCCCGTTTTGGGGCCACGAGAGCTTCATGCCTGGCTTGCCTCGGGTGATCCCCGATCCTCAGCCGTGCTCCCAGGCCCCTGTACAATTACACATTCAGCACCACAATATATCTCAAACCGTATTTCATGCCTCATTTGGCAACAAAATTAATTAAACCCTAAGTCACCACGGAAGGAGTGCGGCACCTTGTCCCTCCGTGGGTGTATAACTCAGTTTGTTTAAGGCAATGTGCTAATTAGAGCTTGCCAAGCGTTTGGGGACCTCCTGGCACAGGGGGCTCTGAGGAGGGCCCGGGATGGGCTCTGAGGAGGGCACCAGGCATCGACTGTCCAAGCACAGGGCCGGCCCCAGCCCCTGGAAAAGCTCTGATCTCCTGCAATGCAATCCCTCCTCAGCAGCAGCAGGCACCTGCAGTCTGGCCAACGCATCATCCCGGGGCTCTGTGGGTCTGGGAGCTGCCCACAAGCTGGGAATCACAGAATCCTGGAATATCCTGAGCTGGAAGGACCCCACAGGGATCATCAGCCCAGCCCCTGGCCCTGCACAGACCCCTCAACAATCCCACCCTGGGCATCCCTGGCAGCGCTGTCCAAACGCTCCTGCAGCTCTGGCAGCCTCGGGGCCGGGACCATTCCCTGGGGAGCCTGGGCAGTGCCCAGCACCCTCGGGGGGAAGAACCTTTCCCTGAGATCCATCCCAAGCCCTGGCACAGCTCCAGCTGTTCCCTGGGCTCCTGTCCCTGGCCCAGAGCAGAGCTCAGCCCCTGCCCCTCTGCCTCCCCTCGGGAGAAGGGACAGCAAGTAGATCATTGCCCATCCTGGATTCCCAAGCTGAGGCCCCTGCACGTGTCCAGCTGGGCTGGTGGTTTGGGGTGCTGACACTGCCCTGGTCCCTTGTCCCAGCCACACAGGGACTGGTGGGTGATTCAGTGCCCCTGCTCCCAGCTGTTTGGAGGTGCTGGAAGGGGCAGGGTATCCCAGCCCACACAGACAGAACCATGGAATGATCAGAGTTGTAAGGGACCTTAAAGCTCATTCCATCCCTTGCCATGGCAGGGACACCTCCCACTGTCCCAGGCTGTTCCCAGCCCCGGCCAGCCTGGCCTTGGGCACTGCCAGGGATCCAGGGGCAGCCACAGCTGCTCTGGCCACCCTGGGCCAAGGCCTCCCCACCCTCACACCCAACAATTCCTGCCCAATATCCCATCCAGTGCTGCCCTCTGGCACTGGGAAGCCATTCCCTGGGTCCTGGCCCTCCAGCCCTTGTCCCCAGTCCCTCTCCAGCTCTCCTGGAGCCCCTTTAGGCCCTGCAAGGGGCTCGCAGCTCTCCCTGGAGCTTCTCCTCTCCAGGGGAGCACCCCCAGCTCTCCCAGCCTGGCTCCAGAGCAGAGGGGCTCTGGCCCTTGGAGTATCTCCATGGCCTCCTTTGGATTGGTTCCTGATGTGGGTAAACTTTGGGATGTATCTGAGACAGTTCTGTTGGCCCCACATCCACCACAGGCTCCTCCTCGGCTCCCCCCGTCCCATGATGGAAAGGCCCTGGGTGAATCCCTCCATCCTGTACCTGGGGCAGGCAGCCCAGGCTGGCAGAAGTGAAGAGGATCTTCACCAGGCCACTCAGACAACAGAAAGAGCAGTCAGGAACCAGGACTTTACAGCGTCCTTCAGTTGTGTGGGCACCGGGGAATGCAGTGCCAGGTGAGAGAAGAGGCGCTCCAGAGGAACGAAAGAGCATTTGGCATTAAATCCACCCCCTTAAGACAGTCCTTTGTTGTCTCAAATTAAAAATACTGCTACTCATAATTGCAGAGTGAGTGTCCCTGCACAGAACCATTAAGGGCGGAGAGGCAGCAGGCCGGGTGCTGGGCACACGTGGGACACGTGCTGGAGCAGGGCACCCCACAGGGCATGAGCAATTGCGAATTAGCAGCAGCCAGGTCCAGCAGCAACACTTGCCAGACCTGCTGGGCCCCTTCCAAAGCCATGGCTCCCCTTTGGAAAGGGCACAACAAGCGTGGAGCCTCGAGCTGGGAGGCTGAGCCAACGTGTGCTGCTCGGGCAGCCCTGGGTCAGGGCAGGATGGCAGCTGAGCTCAGGCAGAGCTGCTGCAGCCAGCACCAAACCCCAGTCCTACCTTCCAGAGACCACCTGAGAGCTTGGGGTGGATGAGAGCCCCGAGGAACAGGGCAGGGACAGAGGGAATTCACAGAGTCCCAGACTGGTTTGGATTAGGAGAGACCTCAAAGCTCATCCAGTGCCACCCCTGCCATGGCAGGGACACCTCCCTCTGTCCCAGGCTGCTCCAAGCCCCGTCCAGCCTGGCTTTGGGCACTGCCAGGGATCCAGGGGCAGCCACAGCTGCTCTGGGCAACCTGGGCCAGGGCCTCCCCACCCTCACACCCAACAATTCCTGCCCAATATCTAAGCTGAACTCACTCTCTTTACTCACCAATTGCTACCCCCAGCTGCTCTCGCTGAGAACACGGCCGTGCTGGAGTTTGTAGATGTTCTTTGACACAGAAGGTGCACACCAAGCCCAGCTTCCCCTCAGATTTCTACACAAGACACTGATCCCATCAGAGCCCCACTGGGACAGAACTGCCTCATCCAGGGAAGGAGAGAGTTCTGCCAGGAAGAGAGCCCTGCACTGCCTCAGCAATTCTGGCAAAGTTAAAGCTGTGCTTAAACAAGGTCTGTGGCAAACTGGCAGTTTCTAAACAAAAGCTGTCACTTATCTCAGTACAGCTTTGGCTCTGGCACCTCCAGCATTCTCTGTACTCTTCCACAGTTCAAAATCTCAAATCCAGTCAGGGATATTCTTCTCCAGGTGGGAGATGAACAAAAAATACCCCAAAAGAACCCCCAAAAACCTTCCCTTGAAAACATTGCACCCTTCACCCCTCAAGTTAAACACACACTGAGATGGGACTGGGTTATATTTGCCTCTCCCCAGCTGCCAGAGGAGCTCTGAGCTGCTGCCAGAGCATCCCCCCAGCACAGTCACCATGTCCTGCTCTTCCCAGGCTCGCTCCTCGTGTGTCCATGAGATACCAGCTGTGCCTCTGGCAGCACAGGTCACCCTCACTGCCAGCAGTGAAATAAAATTCAAGGGGAAAAAATGAACTGCAAGAAAGAGAGAGTCCTTCATATGTCAAGGCCAGGTTGGACGGGGCTTGGAGCAACCTGGGATAGTGGAAGGTGCCCTTGCCTACAGCAGGGGGTGGAATGAGAGGGGCCCAAACCATTCTGGGATTCTGCTTCAACCTCACTGCAAAGGCACAGGAGAAACACCTGCCCAGGTGGGGAAGCCCTGGGAGCAGAAACACGCATGCAAGGACACGAGGGGCAGAGGAGGGGAGTGACCCTGGGGAAAGGGACGTGGGAGTGAAACCTTCCCCTGCCGTTTGTTCCCCAAACGTGTCATGTCCTGCTGACCTGCACTCCCTGCCCACAGCTTTTGGGGCCTCCAAACCTTTCCTTCCAGACCCTGCTTTCCATATCCTGGTGAATGGGGTGCACCCCATGGGAAAAACAGGGAGCAGAGGAAGGAGAACCAGAGCTTCCCAAGGGCAAAGAGAACAGCACAGCAACACACCCGGCTCGCAGGGAGGAGAGGAAGGTCCCTGAGAGGGGTCCCAGCTTTGCTCTGAGCAGGGTGGGACTGCAGCACATGAGCGTGTCCCTGCCACACCTGGAGCGTGCTCCTGCATCCAGCGGCAGGAAAGGCTCCAGAGCTGTGGAGAGCAGGGGGAGCAGGGCCTGTCCTTGGGGGCAATGAGACCGCACAGCTTTGCAGGCTGGAGCTGCCCATGGCGAGGCTTTTTCATGGAATCCCAGAATGATTTTCGGGTTGGAAGAGACCTTAAAGGTCATCCAGTGCCATCTCTGCCATGGCAGGGACACCTCCCACTGTCCCAGGCTGCTCCCAGCCCCGGCCAGCCTGGCCTTGGCCACTGCCAGGGATCCAGGGGCAGCCACAGCTGCTCTGGCCACCCTGGGCCAGGGCCTCCCCACCCTCACACCCAACGATTCCTGCCCAATATCCCATCCAGCGCTGCCCTCTGGCACTGGGAAGCCATTCCCTGGGTCCTGGCCCTCCAGCCCTTGTCCCCAGTCCCTCTCCAGCTCTCCTGGAGCCCCTTTAGGCCCTGCAAGGGGCTTGCAGCTCTCCCTGGAGCCTTCTCCTCTCCAGGGGAGCACCCCCAGCTTTCCTTTGATCTCCTTTGATAATGGCTACACGGTAACATTCACTTTGAAACGAACGGTCACAGGAATGGGCTGGCGAGCGAATTTTTCTGCTTTGCCTCTTTCTGTTGGGGTGGCTTTGTGTTTGGTGTGTTTGGTGACAGTTTGCACGGGCACGCCGCGATAACACGCAGCCCGGATCCCCAGCTCGAACGGGAAGTGCCAGTTCTCAATACCAAGCCCCATATTGCACACCTCATGTCTGCCTTTCATCATCCATCAAAATAGCAAGCAGAGCCCAGCACTCCCACTCCAGCATAAGCAAAACATGTGGGAACTCGAGGCAGTTCGTAGGAAAACGTGATACAGCCTTGCTAATAAAAGCTCCTGCTTTCCTCACTATGGAAAACAGTTGCAAATGGGTTTCTGCAGCCTGGGACTCGCCTGCTGACAGCGCGGGGACAGAAACGCTGCGCTCGGCTCTTCCCAGCCCTGCCAGTCCCCGCAAAGCGCCCGGCTCCAGCACCATCCTGGGACCGACCCTGAGTGTCCCAGCACCGTCCTGGGACCGACCCTGAGTGTCCCAGCA
>VYZT01040059.1:0-32527 GCA_013400735.1 Pomatostomus ruficeps
ATGTGACATGGCAGACCCCTAGGGAGAGGAGCCTGCTGGATGAGTGACCGGTGCATGATCACCCCCATATAATGACATTAATGTATGTTGCTGATGTGGCAATGTGTGATAGGTTGCTTAGTGAAGAATATCATATAAAGACAGAAACACTGTGTCTTGAAGAAGGGTATAAAACCAGCTTGCTTTTTGTAATAAATGTCTCAGTATCTCCACCTGACCTGAGTCCGTGCAATCAGTCATCACAGTATGCACTTGGGTTTGAATGTGTCAGAGGGTGTTTCTCTGTGTTCCACATTATTGCAACTCCATTTGCACTTTGCAGTTACAGAAGAGGGAGTTTAAAATGGAAAAGGGTAAAAACCCAAGTGAAACAGAATTAGAAACAACTGTCCATTTATACATAAAAGTTACTGTTAAAATTGCATGAATTGAATACAAATCCAGCTCAGTTTTGTTTACAAATTATGGTGTATCATTTTAACTTAGCTATGCAGCTGGATTAATAGAATTAGTGATAAGATAAAATTTTAATAACCTTGTTTACATAAGACACTGTAATATAGGATATGGTTTATTGTGGTTTGGAAAGGAGGCTTGGTGAATCTATTGATTTCTAAGTAAATTTGTCTGTTTATTTCTTTGCTTTTTCTTCTCAGTTTGAGAAAAGTCAACAGTACACAAGTGCCCAGCACTAGTAGAAGATCTAGAGGAAAATTAATTAATGAATTAATTAAGAGAAAGATATTGTCTGTCGTCTTACCTTTTTTTAAGACATATGAATTCAAGTAACTGTAAGGAACAGAATACTCAACACAGCTTTATCTCTTAATTCTAATGAAAATTGAACTAAGAATTAGATTGGCAATTGAAATTCCATCACAAACTGTCTCTTCATAACAAACAAACAAATCCAACAAAATCAATTGGGAAAGGAAGGTGTTGATTTTGCCCTATATTTTTTCACAAAAGAACTCCTCTAAGGACAAAATGTACTGATGTTGAAATATTATGTTCCTACTTTTTGAAATTAATATTTTAACATTTTAGTTGGGACAATTTTTTGTTAAGAGATTTATTAGATTTTACATATGATACACAAATATTTCACATAAAGATAAAATTACACCTAAATATCCAGGTGAATGCTGAAAATCAAAATTAAATACAGAAATCAAAATATTTTGAAGTTTTTCTTTGTTTGTAATCTTGGATTTTATTTTACGTCAGTGAAAACAAATTCCTGAATTACCACATTTGCTATAAAAAAACTTCCTTTAATCTGTCTCTGAAAGGCAGATGTCTGCTGAGATGTCTCCTGAAAACTCAGCAGCTACTCAGGTTCCGAAAACCATGATAACAATGGTGTGTTAGTTTACAACTGGTTTTGGCAGCAATCATCAGAGAATGAATATATTTATACAAAGCTTCTTCTTTAATACTAGGTTCTAAATTTTAAGACAGTCAATTCTGCCTTAAAACAAATAGAGAGAAAAACTAGGCATCACAACTGTGAAAGCCAAGTCAAAGAAAGCATTTTTGCCAGATTGAAGTAAAAATAGACTTATGAGTTATGTAGGCAGGACCAGCCTTTTGCCATCTTGTTCTGTGTCTTTGGTCAAGGCCACCACTGTAGATGGAAACACTTTCTAAAAGAAAGTGTTTCCTGTTTAACTCTGGCACATGCAAACATTTGCATGCTCTGGTCGTGATGTGCGTAAATACGTGTGCATGAGTCTGTGTACTCCCTCCAAAATGTATTCATTCTACTCCCTGTGCATCAGCTGTGGGCTGTGGTGAAGCCCATGCTGGAACATCATGACTATTCTGCCTCCACTTGAGATGTCAAATAATCATCATACCGAAGGCAAACTCAGAGATTAAATGAATCAGTTTCATGGGGTAATGACTGCATTAATGATATGGTCTTCTCAGAACAAGCCCATTCATAATTAAAGATGCAAGTAAACAAAGCTATTTGAATATTGTGACTGCCAGTAGTGTGGGAGCAATGGCGTGGAATGCTGGAGAACATAATGGCTCTGGGCAGGAGGAAGGCGTGTGACCTCTGCCTTCTCAATGCCATGTGCGTAGGAAAACCTACGCAAAGGGCTCCTCATGCAAACGCGTGATCCTGGCTTCTCTCTGTGAATGTCAATGCCACTTTGCTGACTTGGAGTAAGTGTGAACTCCAGTGTGACTGTTTCTGCAATTTCAGTGGCATCATCAGTAAAGAGGACTCATTTGAGGGAGAAAAATAACAGAGGCTTTTTATCTGTGCCTAAGGGTAAGAAAACAGGTTGTGATTCTGCCAGCATGACCATAAACATTCTCTCTAGCTTCAATAATAGTGGCTTTTGACCTGTCAGAATGAAATGTTCTCATTGTAATCACACTGTAACTAATAGAAATTCATATTTCCTGCTTGGTCTTCTTCTTACATGACATTGCAGCCTCTTTTCTTTTCAGGCTCCTTGTTACTCAAAAATGTCAGGTTCCCAAGAAGAGCCCGTGGCACACAGTGACAAGATCACACTTACAGACCATGTGCCTCTGCACATGCCTCCACTGAGGCTGAATTCAGTGGGGATTTTACTAGTGCTTATTCCTCGAAATACTGGGCAGCATTTTATTTTCATCCTGAAAAGCAATCTTTACAAAGGGCATCAACCTCTCTGATTTAACTTCAGTATAAAATTGCAGTTTCCTCATGTGGGAAAATTAAAAATTCTTTTCCTACCAGTTATATATTTAGGGCACCATTTTCGTAGCAGATCTGTGGAAATGACTCAGAGGTCAATGGGATCTATGTGCAACCAAGGATAGAATTAGTTTCCTAATGCAAAATGATAATGGGCTATTTTATTTTTTTTCCTTTAACTTTGAACTTTATCAAGTTAAAAAAGAGATCTCCTTTACCTCTTAAGTTCTCAGGACAAACATCTCACATTTCCTTGATGAGCTTTTAGCTTTATTGGCATAACACCATTGCATGGAATAATCATTCAGAAAGAAATCTTCAATTAAGTGACCTGCCTTCATATGTTTTTACATGAGCCAATGATACATTTCCCTTCCACTGTTCACTTTAGCTGTGTGTTTGTCTAGACCTACTCAGAACTTGATTGTTTGTACAACAGAAGTCCATTTTTTCAATAAAGAAACAAGAGAGGTGGAGCATAGGAGAAACCAGATGGCAAAACTACCCATGCATGCAGGTCACTAAAAGGAGATTTCTTCGAAGTAGACCAAAGTTCCCTGTTTAATTCTGCAGATATATTCCTTGCACACTAGCCAAATAGGAAAAAAAAAAAAAAAAGAAAAAAAAGAAATGCAGCATGTTGCAAGACATCAACAGATAAAGCAAGGAAAACTTACACAACTATCCAGTACAGAAACAGGTTCCAACACAGAATTGCTCTGCTTTGACATTTAAAGCTGCAGCTAATGCTAGAAAGAGTAGAAAATCTAGAATGATTTAGGAAAATCAAAAAATAAAGATCTCAATGTGAAGATTGAAAAGAAAGAGAAGACAATCAACAGGGCTGAACTTTCATCAAGCTTTGAAAAATGAGTTCTAACCTCTAACCGGACTCAATCCTCCAGCCTGGTTTTCTTTTCAGGATTATTTTCTATTTTTATGTAACCTAAAATGCATAAGCAGTACACAGTATAGTACCCAGTGCTAGACTTTGTTACTTGGATGACAGTAAGACCATCACAAAGACTGAGACTGTTCCCTTGCTTATACCAGTTTCATTTTTGAGGAAAAGTTACCCAACCTCAAAAATAGGGAGCTTGATGTTCCAGCAGAACTGGTTTGTGACTTCTGTAACTAGAGAATTTTTCTATAAAGGGAAGAAGCTGATTTTGAATCCATTCAGACTGAGGAAGATGCAGAATCTGAGTCTTCTATTCTGATGTCAGTCTTTCAGTCTTTTCTAACTATCAGCTGCTCCATGAGGAACAAAGTTTTGTGTAAGTCTTCTTATATAATTGCCCAGATGAGGTGCATAATGACCCGTTGTTTCACCCTCCAAATCTCAGCTTGATAGGGAATTGTAATTGCAGGTTTGCAATTACAAACCCAGACTAATGAATGAAGCAAAATTTTAGATACTGTCAATTTGATGATGTTTCTGACTGACTGTGGTGTGTCCCTTTTTCAGGCTTTCAACTTGCTTCCATCAGACCTACTTAGTCCTGAATTAAGTCAAGAAACTGAAGGATAATTAGTGGTGCAATTTTAAGCACAGCACTGCTAAGATACAGTGCTGGTGGAGAACACAGGTCTGCCCATGACAGAAAAGCATCCTGCTCTTCCAAATACTTCTAGTCCTCCTTGTTCCATAATATATTGTATCTTACTCCATCACTCTTGTAGATGATGCAAACTGAAATAATTTGCTGTGTTATTAAGAGCAGTACGGTTATCGGACTGCTCTGTGGTAATCCAGGGGCATGGATCTATAGCCCAACAGACAGGGTTAAATGCTGCATTAGCTGCAAGTAGGTTTATTCAGACCTATAATAATCTAGACCTCTGTCTGTCTGCTTGGAAATTCATTGCTATAAAATAGCACACATTTATGAACATCATTGCTGGGGCCAAAAATAGATGAAGAGATTATTCCTCAGCATTCTTTAACATTTGCTCTTCAGAATTTATTAGATTGAATTATTTATATTTATTACCCTGAGAAGTTTAAATCCATTTAGCATTATTTAGATTTCATTGGTTATTTTTTTAATTCTTAGTAGCATTTATGTGTTGGGCTTTTTCAATAAAAGAAAGTTGTTGATTAGCTTCATTTGATATTGACTAGCTTAATTTTCATCTTTACAAAGCTTTTTACTGTCTGAGCACATTTTGGAGAAATTCTGATGCTGTAGTCTGTTATTTCCTTGTGTGTCCTAGACCACATGGCTGCTCTTTAGTCCATTGGGAGTTCTGCCATGGTGTGATTCACCTCTACCTGGAGGGTATAAAACCTATGCTCAGCTTGTGAGCTGTGGTGGTATGGGTCTTGGTTTGATATCCTTTGCATTTCCAGAGATAGAATGTCTCTCCCAGCTTGCTCTCCTTGCTGAGCCATCTGGTGACGTTGTGCTCTGGTCTCCAGCAGTCCTGATTGCTTGAGCCTTGGTAAGCAGGTTGCTGGTGCTGATGGGTGATGCCCTGACATCCATATCCCAGCCTGGGAGGTTGTTCTGAGGTCTGTTCCGCCTGTAGAAGGGAAGGCTCTAGGAAGACCTTAGAATAACCTTCCAGTACCTGAAAGTTGCTAAAGAGAGCTGAAGAGGGACAATTTACAAGGAGATGCAGTGATAGGACAAGGGGGAATTGCTTTTAGCTGAAGGAGGGCAGGTTTAAATCAGGTATTAGGAAGAAATTCTTCACAGTGAAGATGGTGAGACACTGAAAGAAGTTACCCAGAGAAATTGCTGATGCCTCCCTAGAAGGACGGAAAGCCGGATTAGATGGGGCTTTGAGCAATCTGGTCTGTTGATAGGTGTCTATGCCCATGGCAGGGGAACTGGAACTAGGTGATTTTTAAGGTTCCTTCCAACCCAAACCGTTCTGTGACTCGGTGTGTTTGATGGTGACTGGGACAGAAGGAAGGAGCTATATCTTCCTTCCATCTGTGTAAATGTGAAGTTTCTGAGTGAGATTTCTGTGTTTTCTGTTAGATGACTAATACAAATTCACTATACTTTTTGTGGCATCAATATGTCATGACTTTTAAAATACTTTTAAAGAACAGTGGTTTTTCCTCCTCAATGACCACATCAGGTGGAGTGCTGAAGCATTGTATCTCCACAGACTAAATCATTGCACAAGGTTTTGAGACATCAGATGAAACTTGTTCTTTCTACTGACCATAAAAAAAGCCTATGATGATGAGTCCAAACCTAGAAAAAATACTTTTAATTACTTCAGTTAAGGCAGATGAATCTCATACTTTTATAAAGAAATAGAACACAGGTGCCTAACTACTTCACTGGGCAGAGAAGCAGCCTTGCAGCAATTTACATTGCTAGTAAAAAAAATGGTTATTTTTTAACTGTGAACTACCTACCTATTGTGATCTAAAGGATTAGTTTTCAGATAGAATTAGAAAGATGCTACCATGACTATTAATTTGATACAACTCATGTTTCTCCCCTTGATTGTCAAAGGTCTGAATTAACAGGGTTTCATAGGACTAAAACAGAGGCTAACTAACTCCTGGGTATGTTAGTGGAACATGCTGCCCTGCAGCCACTCTTGGGAAAAGGCAGTGCTCTCACCATTTTTGTACATGCACTAAACTGTTACATAATCATTCTTAAAATGCAAAGGTCTTCAACAGCGTGTGGATTCTCACACAGCCATGGAAACATTAAAGCCACGCTACCAGCCTTCAGCACTCCAGGTGTGCTAGAACAAATACGCAACAACAGGGCAAGGGCACACACACATCGGGAGCTGTGTCACTGGGCTCCTTTGTTGGCTTGCATCCACATTGAAGGGACATGCACAGAGAACTCAGATCTGCAAGGAAGTTAATGTTTCTTAGAGCTGTGGAATTATTGAGGTGTCAGAGTTATGGAAGTGGCAGACCTTTCCCTATTAGTCACACCCAAAATAGATTACCCCCCACATCAAATAAAACACTTTCTGTTAAGTAGTAAGTAAAGGAATATTAATGGGCCTACCTGTGAAATTAAGAACAACAGTATCAGAAGAAGACTTTTAAATGTGAAATAAAATTAACAGTCTTTTCAGGACAGGGCTTTTCACTGCAAGAATTTTTAAGATTATGTTTCACTGGCTTGAAGAAAAACAAGCTAGCAGATTTGAAAGAGCTTAATCTTTATATTTCTGTTTTTCCTAGGGGGTAAGTTAGGACTGGAAAGACAGCTCCCTAGTTTCACATGTTGGTTTTTAAAACTTGTTGTTATAACTCTAGCAATAATTGCTCATAATTTTTGATTGTAAAAATAAGTCCTTCTAATGTTTCTAAGGTGTAAGTATCAGCTCACATTTAGTGGGAGTAATGGTGATTCTGTCATGTCAGAACACTAGATTAATGACAGGTGATATTCAATCTTCCCCATCTATGTCTGTGAAAATAACTTGAAGGTGGAGCACACATTTCAGCTTTAAACTAAGAGGAACCAGGAACAAGCTCTGCTAGGATTACGATTTTCAACTGGTGGTTTTTTCTCTCTCCTCCTAGGACTTACCTCTGCTTTGAAAAATAACTACACACAGTTGGGTTCTTTATATAGCAAATATTTTGTAAGATATGTGTAATGTCTTTATATATGTTCCACATATGTATCTCATTAGAATTTATAAGACCTACTGGTCTTAACAAGATTTCATAGAAGAGCTTAAACAAGCGCCTCTGAACATGGAGCACAGCACAGTTCTTGCTTTTTCAAGTGTTCCTGGTTCCTTTTATTTGCATGGGGGGAAAAATAGTGTTGAGCAAATTACATCTTTGAGATGTAACTTTCCATGGAAAGCAATGGCACTGCACCTGATTTATTGCTTTTCAGCAAAACCACTAAACATACCAATATTAACCCCAAATATTCAAAAATCACATCCTGAGCAACCTGAAAATGATGCAACTTATTTAAAAAACAAGCAATAATATTCACAGGTTTTGTTCTTTGTTTTCTATCTCAGCTTCTGAGTCTCCCATTGGTCATATTTTCACAGCCATCCTGGCCAGGAGGGGAGATAATCTCAGGCATACGATAGGTGTGCTCATAGTCATGTGGTGGGAAATCAGTTGTGCCTTCCCCTTCATTCACACAATGAAACTGCCTCTGGCTAAAAATATACTTTATTTTAACGAATGAAAGCTCTGATTGTCCTAAAATAACATGAATTCCCATCAGGATCAGGGCACCATTGTGCTAAGTGCTGTACAAACACGAGGAGATAATGGACCTGATTCATCCCTGAATTACTCTGGTTTCCATGGATTTACAGCTGTGCAAGTCAAAGGCAAATGTGATAATGAGCATGCTGCAAGAATGCACAGCTTAGGGCAAATTTCCTTCTGGCCTAAATCCTTTGAAATCTGTGGAATTAAGGCAACAGATGACTTGATGTATATTTTAAGGCTACATCATCTCTCCTGAACTAAATAGGACCAGACCTGGTTCAGCATTGCTGGAGCTGCCCAGAGCTCTCTCCAAGCACTTTAGGAGAAAGCTGAGGCTGTGGACCTGCTCAGTAGCCAGTCCGGGTGAAACCAAGATGCTTTGAAGACTAGGGTAGTTTAACAGGGTAGATATGGGCAGACCATGCCAACTTGCCTCAAGGGCAGAGGTTCAGGTTCTGGTACTGATTACTAGTAGACCTACAGTCTGAAAGTCGTTTGTACTTGTAAAAGCTTCTGTTCACATTTAAAATCAGTCTATTATGCAAGTTTTACCAAAAAATAGTATTAAAAAACTCCCCAAACAACCCAACAACAAAAAACAATGAACAATTTATGCCTGTTCCTCTTCCATTTTTCCTTAAGTCACTGCTTGTGTCTCTCTTTCCATTCTAAAATGTGTTTTGCTGCGGACCAGAGCAGCTGCAGCCTGGCGAAGGAGCTGCAGGGCTGCACAGCTGGGCTGCTGCTGCCGGGCATGGCTCAGAGCATGCAGCAGCACCAGGCACCACCACAGCGCCAGACACTCGCCTGCTGCTGCTGCTGCAGCTCCCCTCAGAAAATCCAGGCTTGCTTTGCCAAGGTTTTGGGATTTGTGTCTGTTGTTTACCCTGCTGCCTTTACAGCACCTGCCCAACTCTTCATAATCATTGGCAGGCTCTTGCCCTGCCCCAATCTCATGGTTTTTACCTTAAAGATCATATCTCATCCCAGTACAGTCAGACCATCACTTAGCACAGGTTTACAGGGCACTTAAGCAGCGAAGCTCTGGCATTGGATCCGGTGATGTTAAAGAGTAACTCCCATTTCAGCACCTATTTGCTCAGTTAGGTTCCCGTCTCTCCTTCTTTCTTAAACCATGTCCTCATGCTCTTCAGCCAAATGTAATTCGTCAGTGGAATGAGTTTGTCAAGCTCAGTCTGACGCAGGCTTCTTTAACAGCTTCACACAGGCGGTCTTGTATTTTTCTCCATCACAGAGAAGGTGAATGGTAAGACACTCTCCATGCACCAGAAAAGTGCTCAGCTGGTCCTGGTCCATGGCACTGCTCATTTTACAGCAGGGGAAATAGAGAGAAGGCATGTCTTAAATATGATTTTGTTTTGACAATTCAATAATTAATATTACATTTCAGAGTTAGGACATCTATAAGCATTTAGAATGCATCTAGAAAGGATTTCTAGTAAAAGTAGAAGCCTTTTGACAATTAATGCTATATAGATGCTTTGAAACTATCTTATACTTGGAAAAATACCCTAAGTTCATTCCTGTTGGTCTCGGGGACTATACCATAAATAAAAGTACCAAGGGACTAATTTCTGATAAAGACAATGGATATAACACATGTACATCTACATGGCTTAATGCCCCCCAAAAAGAGGCTGGTTGAGCACATACTGCCTGATGTGAAAGTCTTGTGTCCCTGTGCCATGTCTGGGTAATTTCCGGGAAATCACCAGGGCAAAATTGCTTCAGGGAATGTGCCAACTATTTAACAGCATGGATAATATTGTGCCAGTGTTGTTCTGTTTAATTTACTAATATAATACAGCCAGAGAAAGCAGAACTGAGCCAACACAAACCTTTATGAAAACCCCTGATAGATTGGGGAGAAACTTCCAAGTGTGAATGAGCTGCTCAGACACTGCTCACACTTCTCTTCTTCTGGCTGGAAAGCAGATCTCCATAGCCATCTGAGAATTTTTCTTTGTAAGCATTTGAGACTTTTCCGGTAGTTTTGTTGCAGAAATGTTGTGCTGTTTCAGAAATTCATATCCAGTTTTTATCCTGCTGTTATTCCTGCAGCAGAGAGAAAGTGGCATGGGTCCAGGCAGCAGGTTCATGCAGCACATGAGTAAATTCTTCCCATGTAAAAAGGTACTTGGAAAATATAGATGAACAAATAAAGAAATGAGATGTAAATCTATGCCTTTATTTTTTTCAAAGTTCTTTGGTGCCATATCTCTACCACTCCCCCCCAAGAATCAACACTCACCCCATGTGCCCTTCTAATGGCTTTGCTGCCAGCATAAGTTTGTCGTGGTTCATGATGGTCACAAAAAATTCTAACATAAAGGCAGAGCTGTGCAAATTAAAGTTTGGTTTGGTTCATTTTCTGAAATAAAGAAGAGGTAGAGATAGTTCAGACCAAAATAGGACACTTTTTTTTCCTATGGCAAAATGAAAAAAACTGTTACTACAGTCAATTTGAAGTACCCTGTTTGGTTCAAACTGTTTTGTTTCACTATATGATTAATTTTAAAATATCTTTCTAGCAGTACTCAAAAATAAAGATCTAGTGTTTAAACTTTTTTAATTTCTATTTCATTAAAAAATAGCTAATTGAAATTGAGTATGTAAATAAAAATACATCTTTGAGCACACTGATGGTTGCTGAAAAACTCTGGGCCTGACGACATACTTGTCAGACACCTCATCTATTTTACAAGCTTATAATTGTGTTGCAAGAACAGTACCAAACAGTGTATCCTTCGTAGCATAACTTGCTGCTTAGTCCAAACCCTAAGGACCAAGTCTTGGTTTTGAATGCAATTTTCACAGTTGGTGTTTTACAATAGATTCAGTTGTTGGTAATTCAGTACCTCTTCATGGCACTTGTATTTACTGACCCTGTACTGAAAGAGTATATTCTCTTTAACATCTAATTTGTTCAAGGTGTTGAAAAACTCTATGCAATATGGATGAATAAAACAAACTCTTGTTCCTCCTAACTCTCTGGTCTAGCCTTTTTCTTTCTATCAGCTTCACTGCATCCAGATAAGTTGGCTAACAGATATCAGGCTAAAGAAATGCATGCTTTTGACATGTTAGATAATGTTTACAAATTCCTGAAGTTCTACTACAATTAACTATTGCCTATATATATAATCAGTTTGACTCAAACAGTGTAAACTTCTCAAGATTGTTTTTAATTGATTTATTCCATACCAAAAACATTAGGTTTGGGGAAAAATAAGAGTTTATTCAGCTAAATTAGCCTTCAGGCCATGTTTTCATTAAATTGGTCCACGTCCAGATTGAACAAGCTTCCATATTTAAAATATTTATGGATGGATTGAACTTATCTGCATTCACATCACAGCAAGTTTTCTTGAAATGATCAGAGCAAAACAGAGTTTGATATGGGCTACATTATACTGAAACCATATACCTTCTCTAGGCAAAGCTTTGCAAAATCAAATAAAATAATTTTGAGAAGGCAGGAAGCATTAACACTGAATTTTGCACAGACCTCAGGCTGAGGTAGTAGAATGGGGTTTTTCCATGTATCCCCTGGCAATTGGGCATTTTTTATTCCAAGTGTAAGCACAGAACTTGAAAAGCTATGTAGAGAACATCCACCTCATTTATCCTTATGTTGGATGGACCTTTACCTAGCACTTTCCTCATTTATTTTGCAAAATCAATAAAAAGCAGTATTTGAACTTGATTTTCTTTGTATTCTCAGAACCAGCTTTACCCCTTGTGCAAAATTACTGCAAGTGAAGGAACAATTCTTTTGTGTTTCACTTAAATTGTCTAAAAAAAATAGAAGTATCCTTAGGAGGGAAGAGGAAGGTGTCTGGATGACAGGCAAAATAAAGCAACAAAACCCTGCCTGTTCTTAATTGAAAACAAACCCCAGCTAAATTAATTAGCACCTTGGGTGGTTTGCAATTTGCATTACTGATTTCAGTGCTTATGGGCTATTCCTCACGGAGAAATGCTGCATGTGAAGGTGAATCCACCAGCAGAGGAATCCTCCTCCAGAAAAACACCTGTGAAAAGCAGAAATGCACCCCTCAAATTGTGTGAGGAGTTTTTTCAGAGATTAATTTATCCTGTAGGTTCAAAGGTAGAAGAGTGAAATTTGTCTTTATTTCAAGATTTGGCTTTATTTTTCTCACTTTACAGGCACAATAGCAGGATGAGATATTCTGTTGAGTTATCTGTGGACAAGTGGCACTGGCTACGCACAGGATTGTGTTCTCCAGTGCTCTAAGAAGAATGCTACTGTGTAACTTGCTCATGTGAGTAACTTCTTGTACCAGAGTACTCCCATTGACAACAAAATCACAAAAATGCACAAATTTTAAGATCTGCAGCTGCTTCACAGCATTGTATGTTCTTCTACAAATGAAATATCTAAGTACAAAAGCTAACAGTTCATCTGTGACCTGTAACAGATCGTGTAAGACATATTTTACACTTCTGCATGTATTTCTGAATTTGTTAAAATTAGTTGCAAGAGGTGGCTATTTGCTAATGCAGGGCAGGTATTGCAAAATGAATAATCCTTTCATGAAAGTGATGTAGATTAGGTCTACAGTTAAATGCTTGGAGAAGGAAAAAATAGGCCTTTCTTAAAGGATGTGTCCCTCCTAACAGAAATAGCTATTTTCCTTTTACCAGCAAGAACCAAATTAACACAAACCAGATCTCTACTGGAGTCAGTGTATACTCCTGAGGTCCAACCTTCTTATCTTATGTTACAAATAATATAACATTGTAAACAATAAAAATAATTCTATGTGAATAATCCTAATACCTCAGTAGTTTTTCTCTTGTTCAGTTTGTACAAAGTCACTGCATGTTGTATGAATGGATTAAAATCATTAGCCGTTTTAGTGAATGCAGAAGGAGAGCTGCTGTTTTTCCTAATGCAATATAAATCACGAGTAAGCCCAGAGAGTCCCAACAGGGCCAGGCAAGAGGAACTGAGAAAATAAATCATCATTCAGCAACTGAAAAGGACCAAAGGGTTACTTTGACATAAGCAGAGATGATTAAATTAATTTTGCCAGTTACAAGTTAATCAGGGTAATTCAGCCATCCTGATCTTCCTGTGGAGTGGAGAGAAACAGACACCTCCTGAAGGCACCTCATTGTACTATCTGCCTCCATTGACTCCTCAGGAATGAGGATGACTAATTGAATCTAGATAACCAAATTGTACTCAGCTAAATTTAGAGGAGATCAGTTGCGCATTTTGTTCCTTCCCTGTAAGATGCTGAGCACATGATTCCAAAGGATGATTTGAAAGGCCTGCTCTGGCCTCCTGCATGACTCATTGCATGCATCCTCAACCAATTGATGCTCTGTTAGCATCACAATTTCAGCCTGATTCACACTATCTCTCTGGATTGCCTGAAGTACTGCAAGACTAAGAATTTGCCACAATCTTAGGCCTCCAATGGTTCAAATACTTTCAGTATTACCTCACCCCTCCCACTTGCTCCAAGTAACCTCCAAACTCTCTCTAATTTGAATTTTTTAATTCAGTAGGAGTATTGAGTGCATTCAACCTTACAGAAATTGGCCCTTTGAGATTTGCTGATCTTTTCTCTCTTTCAGAAAATTTCATTATGATCTTAGTGCTCTTTAGAGCTGGCAGCTTTCTGTATCCCACCATGCGTACTTAAGAACATAATTTAATATCTCCAGATTCCACAAGTGTCTTTATTCTGATGTTTGATTCAGGCATTTTCAGTTGGAGAGAAGGCAGTAAAAAGCTTAGAGCTGATAGAGTGAAACACAAGCCCCACCAAAACTGAGGAAGGCCACCTGTAAAGTTCTTAATTTCATCTGTCACTTCTTTAATTATTTTCTTTCTTTCTTTAGGATTACTGCCCCATCACATCCAGTATAATTCTCTGTAATTCTTATTTACTTCACAGAAATAAAAAGCCTATCAAAATAATGTTTAGGGAAGTGTCTTACTGAAGTCTATGTATATATTATGGAAAGATGAAGAAATACTAAGTTAAATATGAGTAGTTAAGTTAACACAGACAATTTCATATCTCATTCTCATGTCCTGAAATCTCTTTTAGACTTCCATGCTCCAGCATGGCCATTCCCTTCCTGTGGAGGGGAAATGAGGAGCACATCTCCTTGAATGTGGGACACAAGTTAATTTCTTAGCAAGTGGAGGAAAGGTTCAAAGAATTTTAATATTGTTTTTCTTTTTTAGATTACTGAGGAAACTAAATTCAGTTTTTTAGGTAAGTGTATGTAACTAGTATTTCTAGACAGTATCTTCAATTTTTTATAGCTACGTATTATAACCTAATATATACTGCATTGGTCCTTCTGCAATACAAAATTCAATTACATCAGAAATTAAACACAGGTAGTCACAGCCAAAAGAGGAAGGGGAAAGAGCAATGCAAAAGGAAGAAAAATCCTTAAAAACAGAAAAAATAAATAACATAAAACTAAAATTAGTAATGCCAAAACAGTTCTCTCTTTGTCATAAAAGATGCACTTTACATCTTCCACTGGCAATCAGATAATTAATTTTGCAAATGAAATTTTGAACTAGGACTACTCTTAGTGTTAGTGCCAAGGTATTCCAAAGGCCCCAAGCTGGATTTTGAGCTACTTGTGCTAACTGATGCTGAAATACACAAAAGTGTACAGACTAGGCATGCACACTTGTGGAGCAGTATTATGCCCTATGAGAGACTGAGGATGCCTGTAGACTTCAGGTACAGCTCCTAACTGGGCTGTCCCAAGTGGTATTAGAAGTTTTCACAGCTCATCTTACACAATTGCTCAGCTTGGAGTATAAGGGTTTTAATAATCTTCATGGGAAACAGGATAAAGTCATAGCTCCAATTTTGATTTGACATCTGGTGCAAAATGCATCTGAAACTACTTACCCAAAGCCACAAAAGAAGCAGAAAACACACCTCAAATCCTATCAGTCCCACTCTATCACTGAAAGACTGTTTTTTAAAAACATGAGACAAGACTACTTTGTCACTGAACTTCTTTTATTGTTTTAAACTTGGAGTTTTCACCTTGTGTTTTGCAGTGGATTGCTTCTGCCATGGAGGAGAGGTCATACTCACCAGTGGAGAGGAAGCCAACTGTGCGGTTATGAAACACCTCTGATTCATTTCACAGCTAGAACAACCTACAGTGACACTTACTGGATGTAGCACAGCCATCATGAGCATCGCACTTAAAGTAAGTGACTCATGTTATTTGTAAAGGAATTTCAAACCTCTTGTCCTGCTCCTGACCCTCCTTCCAATGTTAAGACTTCCATGATTTTACAGATTTTTTCTCTCCTATCAGCAAAGATGAGAGGTGTTCCTTTCTACTGCTTCTTAACAGACAGGAAATGAATTAAAGCCTTTAAAGGCTCATACTCCGAATAAAATCTAAATAAATTAAAGGAGGGTCATAAATGCAACATTTAAGGGATGTGAGGATGTTTTATTTTTTATTCAATTAAACCTATTCTTTGTTTTTACTAATGAGGGGTGGGCACAATCATGTGCTTACAGTAGAGCAATGATTCAATGGCAGAGGAGAGATTAGCAGTTTTACTGAAGGATCTTTCATGTCCTTTATCCTTGGCTCATATCATTATCTTCAAAAGAAATCCCCCATTACCTCTCAAATCCTCCTGCTGAAGATTTGTTCCCTTGAATTAAATAGAGCAATGTTTATTTACCTCAGTTGATGACTTGTTGTAAATGATAGCAACAAACCAATTAGGTTATCAATCTTTTCTTTTGCTTTACAAACAACCAAACAAACCAAAAACCCCTCACTAACCTTGAGAGGATTCTATGCTGAAGACATTACTGTGCTTGTGGCACAAGGAGTAATACCTGAACTGCATCAGCTGCGGGGGCAGCAGGCAGGGTAGCTGCAGTAGCTCCCCTTTTAGAGGGGCTGCAAAAGTAGTTGTGGAAATGTCAGTGCCATGCACCCAGACAACATCCTGAGTTTGTGTAGTTGCTCCTCAGTGATGAGCTGGGTGGTTTAAAACATGTGTCTGCATGACTCTCCTGGCAGAGGACCCAAGATCTGTTCAGACACACATGAACTTTCTTTAAAGGTAAGAAATCTCAGGATCTATCATAAATCCAATGGTTATTACTGAAGAAGCAGCAAGGTTCCTAGGCAGTCTGTCTCCATAAAACAATTAAAGTCAGACAGAGGAAGTCACTTTCATGTAAGCTGTAGTTCTTATTACCCACATGTAATTTACAACTGGATCAGGAGAGTCTGGGAGCTGCAATTGCATCCTTGCCTTTCCTCTGCTCTGCAAGGCATTGTTAGAGGGTGTTCCTCAAAAGCACTGTTTAGGGTGGCTGAGCACTGGGGACTCTGGTTTATGACTAGATCTATGAATAGACCTCAGACCTGCAGGGTTCCAGTTTGCAATGCCTGCCTCTGCTGGAATTTATACCTCTGAATTAGTGGGGCTACCCAAGCTGCTGCGTGAGGTGATGCAGACATGTGAAGGATGGAGCTCGTAGGCTCTGCCGTCCAGAGGACAGAAGGCCAAAGACTGCTTTAAAGCAACTTTTCACCTTTCCAATAGGACATGAATCTGGCAAAAGGGTGCCTTTAACTCATATGTCTACGCAGCCTGCAGTGTTTTTCTACACGTGAAATCAGGACTCCTGTGATGGAGCCTGGTGGACATGTCTGTATGGTGTATTGTGCTGGGACATCCCTGTCTGCCTCAAAAGAATCAGAGGCAGGCTTGGTTCTCATATAAGGTTTTTACCTTTTTGTTATCTGGAGTTTATCTTAAACCCATGTCTTCAAACAGTTTGAAGTGAAGTGACTCTGGACACCCAGGGGGACACTTGAGGCACATTGTATATTCACTCCTCAGAAGGCAGCATGCTGAGCAAGGCAAACACCATAAACATAAGAAGAGTCTGAGTCTCAGCATGAGAGAATTCAGCACTTTGTTCAGTAGAGGACAGACGGAGGAAGACAACTTAGTCCACATGAGAAGTCCAGATGTCCATCAGCTTCTGAATCTGAGTTAATCTGTGAAGGAACTCCTATGAAACCTGTGGAGAAAGAATTTAAACCCACTATGGTATCTATGTAGATACCTTTTCCTGGGCTTTAGGATATTCTGAGATAAAGATCAACACTTTGGCTGATTCCTCCTCCGTATTTTATATGAAGTATTTAGGCATCCATTTAGAACAGAATGTAATACCTTGGCTTATCTCAACTGTGTTAAGAATAATTTTTCATTCTTCCATTAAAGAAATATGATTGCTTCGATCTTTAAAAGAGGGTACATACAGTATGTAGGCAATATTTTGTGTCTGGCACTGATACGATGGCTGCTGAAATACTGTGTTCAGTTCTAGTTCATGAATAATACAGCGATTCAGGGTTTTCCCTGTTGAATAGCTTAAGGGAGCATTTGAAGAATAATGAAATGATTGGAAAAAATGGCACATAATAAGAAGCTTAACCTGCTTTCATATTTGGTAGAAGATGGAGGGGACCTGAAGTACCTGCTTCAAGGATAAAAATTTGTTCATAGAGTTCTCCAGCCTAGCAGATCTAAAGGCTGAAAGCTGAAGCTTGAAAAAAATTAACTAAAATTAAATGTCCCCTTCTCACTTTGAAGGTACAGAACAAGAATTGCAGAGAAATAATGGCTTCTAAACCATTAGAAATTTGAAAATGGGGATCATACCAAAGACAATGCTCTATTGGGTTTGAGCTAGAAATTAGTTAAGAGATCCTGTGGCTTCCATTACGGGGAGGATTACACCAAGTGATGTTCATGGCCTCTTTTGAATGCTTTATGAAGTGGTATCCTTGGTAGCACCATTAAATCTGAAAGAGTTACATTCGCCGATAATTTGTCTCAAGAAGTAGTAAATAATTATTAGTTAAGTGAGAACTAGAGAAGAGAATAACCAAAACATGCTTTTTGTTTTGAGTTATCTGATCTCCTGCTCATGAAGTAACAATTGAGATTTTCTGTGGATCTGGTGGTTATTAAAAATAAATTTGAGTACATTTGATCTGGGTCCTTAGATGGAAAGACAGAAGTTATTCCTGAAAAACTCTCCAGTAAAACACAGAACTCACTAGACTCAAAGTTCAAATTCTCTTTTCACATGGGCCTTTGTGCCTCCAGCTGGAGAGGGGAGGGGAAGTAGCAGTGTGGGAACACTAAATTGGAGAATCCTAAACCATAACACAACCAATCCAACCCTTTTTTGTGATTCTGTGAAACTCTGGGATGTGTTCTACTTTCAAAGAAAATTAATCCCTTCTCTACATCTCAGATTTGGGCTTTTCATTTTCAGTCACTGCTTGCTTGATCCAGTGTGTAACTGTTGCTATGTATTACGAAATATTTTACCCTGTATTTAGGTATAATTGTATTTCAGTACATTGGGATTCCAGCTGAGGAGTAGACCCCAATTTTTGTGAACTATAAAGGCTCAGTTTTGCCCTGAGCAAACTGAGTGAAATGTATCTCAGCAAGGTAGTTGGTCTGACCTTCTTTGCGTAAGGAAGCTGTGATTGCTCTTCTGATTTTGTGATTTACTCTTAAGGTCATAGAATTATAGCATAATTTGTTAGAATGATCTCCTGAAGGTCACTGAAGTAAGAAGCCCCAGTTGAAGTAAGACCAAGCAGAGCAGGTTTGCTTAAGATCTTGTTCAGTCAACTTTCCAGTATCTCCAAGGTTGCAGTTTCCACATTTTTTCTGGGCAACCCATTCAAGGGTTTAACTACCCTCAAAGAAGAAAAAAAAAGCCCAATACAATCCACAACACCACCCCCNTGCCATATGAGAGGGCCCTCCACTCCTTGCCTCTGACTGTGCATGAGCTATCCGAATGCGTGGGTGAGAATTCAGTGGCCTCCCAGGCACGGGTGGGTGGAAGAGAGCCTGCTTCTGTGTATGGGTGTGTATGGGACACAGCCGGCCTTCTCTATCTCCCCATGGCGGGACAGAGAAGTAGCTTGGACAGCACTTGCCCCTTTCCCCACCAACCACCCCGAGACGCACCAGCCTGAAATATACAGGCAAGTAGATGTGAGAGGGAGCTTTCATCCTTGTATCAAGATGGAGATATATGATGTTCCATAGCATCAGAAAAAAAGGAATTTGATCTTGGAACCAACCACACTTCATGTTTTAAACAGCAGAAAAAAACTAGCTTTGGGCCACTTGATGCCTAGGTGATGACTAAAGCTTCTAACTAAAAGTTTACATATTGATTTTATTAGACTTTTTATTACTGGGGATTTGCTTTCACCCTGAAAAACCAGCTTCTTCTGCAAATGCCACAGGGTTTTTTTGGTTTGTTTTATATTAATAATAAAGAACCTCAATAACAATTCAGCAGTGCAAAGTCCAGTACAAAAACTCAACAAGAAATTCTATCCTGATACTACCTTACACCCAAACAGCCAAACTAAAGACCAAGCAGGTAGAGACACAAGAAATAATGTAATTTGCTCATAATAGGTTATTATCCATGACTGAGAGAGATGGAACTCACTATCTTTTTCCAGCCCAACACTGTGTCCATCAAGGACTCTCAGAGGACTCACATGGGCATCACCTCTGAAATTCAGTCTTCTGTTCCTGAGTGGACAAAATTTCTGCTAATAAAAAAGGAGAGAAGAATGGAAGCAATGCAATTAGGTCTGAGACAGACTAAGATATTGATCTGATTTTCAACTGCATGCTTATAACAGGACTTTTATCAAGATTTCCTAACGACCAGAATGTTTTACTGTAAACTCTATTCAGTGGATGGTTATAAATGGTGGCTCAGCACCCCAACACATATTTTTGTTTTATAAAAATGAAAATAAATAAATAAGTTGTCTCTTGAGAGTTGCTTTGTGTTCCTTAAAAGCTCTGGGCTTAGAAAGTGGGATCATAAGGAGGTGTGAAAATTTAGCACTGCAGTCTTGATTCTGCTGTCATTCCCATGGCTGCTCCAGCTGTTCCAGGCAGCGAGAAGTGCACCCTCGAGAACGGGGGCAGGACAGGAATTAATGGAGCAGTGTTGCTGTGCACCAAGCAAGGAGCACATCCGATGTGCCTCACACACTAATGGCACCACATAAATAAATAACGACCCCTTCTCCTCAGGGATGGGGGTAGTGTGATAAGGGGTGAAATCCTGGCCTTTTACAGCCTATGCCAGACTTCTCCTTGACATCAGCCAGGCCTGAATTTCACCGCAGAGGGATTTATTTCAGACTTTCTTCTCAGTCACTGTGAGCTATTCTGAGAAAGCATCCCGAGTAGTGAGGGCAGTGAGCATTTACACATTGCATAGACCCACTGATTGCTACTGGGATGAGTCACTTCAGAGGCAGGTCTGTGGCTTTATATTGCAGTAGCATATTTCAACAGGTTTCAAGGGGCTGAACCCAACATTTCCAAGGATAAACAACTTCTTTTGTGGTAATATAATTCTGCCGTGGGAGTCTCCATGTTAAATGCACTGTGAATATGGAAAGGAGGGAATCTTAGGTGTAGTTTTGAATGCAGTTGGACATGGGTCTCGAAGTTATTCTCTCATAAATGAATGGTTTGGGTCTTGTCTTGGCTATCTTCCTGAACAAATCCAGAGCAAAAATGAACCATCAAAATTATCATACTTGAAGAAAACATAATTCTTTAACCAGGACCAGTTAAAAGAAATTGATGGTTAATCTCATACACATCTGCCTTTCATTCCCTACTAAATGACCTATTTTCCACTGAACTAATCTATCTGGGAATTTTTTGGATCTATAATTAGATGCTTTAACCATCCCACCATCACAATGGAGGGAGCTGAATGTCAGAAAATATCAGTATTATAATTTTGGAGAAGGCATAAGGAATGATACTAATGCCTGTAATCACTTATTATACTAATATATTATACTAATCTCTTCCTTGAAATTATTGTAATATAAATTAAAGTCATGTCCTGAAGTTCCAGGGAAGTAGAAAGTTCTCTGTTACTGAAAAGGACCTCTTAATTTTCCCAAAGTGAGTTTCATTTGTGCAATCTATCCACACCAGAAGGTGCAAGTGTATGGGGTCCAGTTTTGGATTTTGGGAGGATCTGGATGTACAAAAGACTTTGAGAAGACACAGATCTGTCTGCAGCAAGGACTTGCTTCCAGCCCTATTGGAGGGTCCCCATGGGTCCCAGTTTGCTCCTGTAGCAATGACCCCAATACACCAGTGGGGTTTACAGGGCTGCAAGGGCAGGACTGGAGCTGAGAACTGCAAACCATCTGTGTGACAAACTGTCCAGGGGACCAAAGTCACTGCATGGGAGGCTCTGTTTGATTCTTTACATCATTACCTCGTCCTGCTCTGCCTTCCTGGGTTCTTGAGTGCTCCTTCCCCTGAAGAAAGGTTTCTGTGTTCAAGGACAGTCTTAGACAGCTGGGGACTGGAGGAAGTTCAGCTTTTAAGGGAACCTAGTGACTTTGTGTTTTAGTTTCCCTAGTTTCTAGCTGGTGTCTGAGACCAATAAAATATTCCCTCATGAGGGGCAGTGTGTACATTAAATATTTTCCCTTTAGCCACTGTTATCATATATGAACAAGTAAGAATTACTGATTTGTAACCAACCTGTAAACCATACATATTTCTACTGAATAATAAATGAAATTTAGAATCTTAGTTTTTAACAGAAGTCAAATTTCTGAGTGAAAATTTTATTATAAATGGCACATTCATGACAGAAATAAATCAATGTCACATTTTTTGTGTAATTTAATATTCATAAAGAAAACCAGAAAAAATCCAATGATAATGATAAAAAAATGCTGATGAAAATTTCTCTTATGTTGAAGGTCTTGGTTCTGCTGAAGCTCTCTGCCTGTGCAATACCAAATTCCAGATAGACACAAAACTTCTAAGATCTTGAATATTTTCTATGATGTCCATATTACATATAATGTGCAGTGAGTTATAGTGTAAAAATAGCAATATTCACAATCTATCATTGGCTTTTTCAAGACAGGATTAAGAATTAAAGCAAAGTACTTCAAAGCTAAATTAGGAATAGTATGTGAAGACATGACTCTTAGATTCTTTAATTTTTTTTCTATAATAGAATATCCCATTCTCCGGAATAATTTTTTCTTCTTAAAATCCATCTTTTTCTTAGATTTTACAGCTTCACACTTCTTGAATTACTCTGTTGAAAGAATGATTTGTTCCAAAATACTGCATTTCTCAGTACATCATAAAAATATATCTCCCATTCCTAATGAAGTAACTTTACTTAAAGCATGGAAAGCATGCAGTAAATTTTAATGCATTGGAGTATAAAATAAGCATGGCTCTAGGTTTTGATTCAAAAGTCTGTCAGGGCAGTATTCTGTTTCCAACAGCAACTGCCTTAGGCAGCACTGCAATTTAAGCGAGAAGCCAATAAAATATCTGACCAAATGGTTATTGCTGTGGAATAAATCTCATACATGAAGAATATTTAACTGGTACTATTTGTATTTATAACAATATGAATCAATGTTTTCATTCATATTAAAAGCAAAAAATTAATTTTATGAAACTCTTAGTTATTCTAAAATACTATACTCTGCCTTTCAAGTGGCTGAAACTGAGAGACCCCCAGGAGACTCTGGACCAGCCTTGTATGCAGCTAGGATGGAGAATTCAACATAGCTCTTTTCTTAACACTTTCCCAGATGGGTCTATTTTTCTTCAGTTGTTTAAGCTTCACACCTTCACTACATAGGAATTTAGCAAATTTTTTGTCAGACTTAGGTATGCTTTACAGATATGCATGTATTTCCTTTTCCCCAAAATGTATGCACTTTTAATTAGTTTTTTATAAAAAACCCTCCAATTTGCCTCTTTACCTTTCCTTAATGTTGACTTCTGATAAAAATTTCAGTGTCAACCACACAAATTATCATTAAGTCCAAGTGTTAATATCAACTGAAATGAAAAGGGCTAGACTTTATCTTTTCAAATATAACATATTTTGTGTTCTGTAGTTTAAAAAAGACAACTATACATGAGCTTTCACCAGCTTCTACTCAGTGCATATGCAGAAGCTCTTTTTCAGAAGCATAAAAACTTGAAATGTATTTTAAAAAATGAAAGCATGTGTGGTGCAAAATCTGAATCTGTCACAGGAACTAGATAAATAGCTCAAATGGGCCAGATCTAGCCAATGAACAGAGTGTTTAACAACAGTGATTTATACTATTTCCCTTTCATGTTATAATAATTGTCAGGAATTGAATTTATGTTGTGTCATTTCCTGTTCTAGCTGCAATCTTTGCTTCAAGAAAAAAGGTTTCAGAACTTTAATGCCTTCACTGTTCTTGGAAAGATAACAGTGAACGGGAGTATTTTATGATTTCATTGCTTGGTTATTCGTGTTCTTTCTAAAGCCTTCAGGGAGAACTAGAAGGAAAGGGCGAGACAAAGAATTGTCTTCCCGTTGAAAACACAAAGAATCGGATTGTTGTTGCTGAAGGCAAGAAGTGAGCAGGGGAAAATGATGCTCCCTGAATTACTCCATAACAGGAAGCCCTATAAATGTCTCCCATCCCTCTGCTAGATCTGCATCAATTTGCAGTGTGAGCAGCAGAAAGGGCAGATGTTGGATCAAAGAGGAAACATTTACCTAAACAATGAAAAAGCACTCCCTCAAATTCTCTATACCCAATGCAAGCCAGATTGCATAGAGCCATTACTTGCTAACAGAGAGGCAGAAGATTTCTATTAAGCATGGTGTTGCTTGATAGCAGCAGAAGCAGAGACAGTGAGCATGAGGAGAGACATGAATGCCTGATAGGAATTCAGTCCAGAAGCCAGCAAGAAATCATTAAGTATGTACATGTTTCTTCACAGTATCTAATGTGATAATATTGTCTTTATTGATATGATGCATGCCTTCCAACTCTTAAGTGGAGTTCTTCCTACTAAAGTGCACATATCTGAAAATGAGATGTATTGACTCATAAAATTCAGCAATATGTTGAAATAAACAGTAAACAAACTGTCCTAGAACTTCTCTTGTCACCATGGCAGGAAAGAAATATCAAAGAGTGGATTTAGTCTATGTTCTGCAGAGTTGAATTAAAACAGAGGCCTACTCCAGCTAAAATAATATTTGAGTTCTCAATTAATATAACCATAATATCCCAGGAAGAAATGCAATTAATATTCCTCCAAACAGGAACTGGGCTACTGTGTCTCCTGTTGCATCTAAGTCTCCCTCTTCCTGGGAAGCACACATTTCCCCTCCACCAGAAATGAGTCACAGAGACATCTCCAGCAGCTTGTTTAGCTAGATAGACTATGCGACACTAGGGAAGGGAGGCAGTCCCCCAGAGCCTTTATGCAGCACATTCCTGTGGAAGCAGGGGTTGGAACTAGATGATGTTTAGAGCTCCCTTCCAACACAAACCATTCTGTGATTCTGGGATTTTGCTGCATATCTCTTTTCCATGTTGAGAGGAGTTGGGCATTGAATGACTATGATGACAATGTGCCCCCTCAGGCTATTGATGGTGGGGCAGAGCCAGCAGTCAGGAGGAACTTATGCAGAAGAGCTGGAGCCACGTGCCTGCAGGGTCTCCCTGGCACAGCCTCTCCCTGCACAGGGTGCCAGAGGACAGGGAAGGTTTGGGGAAGAGGTGGTTGGAGGGCAGTAGAGCTGGATGAGCACCCAGCCTGCTCCCATCTGCAGGGCCAATGTGGAGGCAGGAGCAATGCAAGCAGTGTTATCACCTCCTCTGCTGTTTCAACTTCTCTCGTCGTCTGCCTCCACAGGATAAATATTTACCAACCTGCTGTCTACCCTCCATTACTGGAATGAAAGGAGAAGGGAATCAGCTGGATTCTTGGCAAGGATTGCTGAGGTCGTGGCATCTCTCACAAGCACTGATCACCCCAGAAGCACTGGCCCCATCAGCTGTGCTCTGCAGGGCTGCTCTGCACGTGGGCAGTAAATCTGATGCATCAGGAGAACTCCAGATTTACCATGAGAAGAAGGCTGTCTGCTCGGTGCACACATTGTATGTGCATTGTGCTCCAGGTACACACATGTAGCTGGTCAGCCCAGAGTCACAGTTTCACTGGAATTTGGGGGCTACTCAGGAAGAAACCCAGTTAGATCTGCTGTTCCAGGGAAACCACTGCACATCTGGAAATTTGGGGTGGATGCGCAAAGTTAAACACCACAAACAGAAAACTTCCGGGGAGAATATGCTTAATATTCTGGTACATGGTATCTCTTTACCCAGAAAACCTCATTTCTTTCCTCTTGATTTGATCCAGTTTATCTAGGAAATAGACATCAGTAATTCATAAACTCTGTGATCTTCTACCTGTGAAAATGATAGTGATGCTGAAAAGGCTGAAGGAAATTTGGATAGCTTGGACTTCCTACCTCACCCAGTTTCAAAAAGGCCACATTGTGTCTCTGGTGTTGGATGTGGTTTCAAAGGTCTCTAATGATACAGCTTAGCCCTAAAGCCAAAGTACTGTATTTATGTGACTTCTTTCACATACCTTATTATTTTGGTCACAATATTGTTTATAAGGTTTTCCTACCCTACTTCGGAAATGCTCTCAGCTTCTGTTCTGTTCCGAGCTTCTGTTCTCATTCTCCTTTTTTAAATCTCAGCTGCATTGAGAATAGTAAGAGCAAAAACAGAGAATCAGTCTTGGCCAGATTCTGACTACACATCCCAGATTCACACACTGATCAATCTAGTTACTTCTAGTGGAATTACTTCAAAATTATACTGGAACAGAGTCAGGACACAAAGGCTAGAAGATTAAAGCTCAGTTCCCACTCCAGCAGCTAAGCCAATGTCCCCTTTGCAGTAAGAGGACGTGGAAGGTGACACTGCTGAGGGTTGCTTTTGTCAGGCTTCTACAACACAATTTGCATGCTCCTGTTGCTGCTCTGGAGGAGTATCCCTGCACAGAAAGAATCCTTTGCTCTTATACAGAGTAAAAAGCCTCCCTCGATTCTGAATCCACAACTAAATAAAATACCATGATTTTCAGACAAGGTCTGTATTAGCAGCCCACATTCAGGGGAATGAAACCTTCTAGTTGCTGGATCCTTTTCCAGACATAGTTCATTTTTCTAGCTGCTTAAGACATTCATGCAGGGCAGAATTGTAAGAGATCTATTTTGCTCTGTTCTTCCTTCAAACCTAAATTGGTCAAACCTAAACTGGTAGTGCTTATCTCTTAGGATGCAAAGTCGAGTTAAGAAAATAAAGGGGATTTGAGATTATATCACTTGGGGCATGGTGACTGGCACAACCTTTTTTTACCTGTCTTGTGTTTCCTACTATGGACAAATAACTTGGAATTTTTTTAGAGCTTGCAGCATAACCTCCTCATTATCACATTTGTTGAAACAGATGGGAAAACATTTGGAGGGGCTGCTTAGAAAGTGGTGCTTTCTACAAAAAGAAAGTTGTATTTAAACACTGTTATTCAAGTTGTTGGGGAGGCAACAAATTCAGCTTCCCAAATCTGATCCATTTGCATAATTCATCTTTTGTTCTTCACTTTTCTGCTTGCTGTTCACATTCCCTTCTTGCCCTTTACAACTCCACTGTATAGGATATGTGCAAAAATAATAGGACCAACATAAGCACATGTACTTCATAATCCCCAAAAAACATTTTACAAGCTGTTTCTTACACTTCTTTTTGAGGCTTCATTTGGGCTGGATTTCCATTTCCTGAATGATATCTGTTTAGTTGAATAACCTCTTGAGTTTTACAATTATCCCATACTGTTCCATGTTTCTTTTGCTTTCCTCCTTATTTTCTTTTTATTTTACTTTTTTCTTTTTACATGCCTTCTGTGACTGCTAAGAGATATTCTAAGATTTTTAATTTTGCTTCTTTTGATTTTAAAGCTTTTTTTATTATTATTTGAATGGGTAGGCAGCTGGTGTTCTGTGACAAGAGCAGTAATTTTCTATCTGATGAATAGTTTATTTGAGGAAAAATGCAATTCTGGTTGTCCCAAAACTATTAACAAATTTAGGTCAAATTCATGAAATAGTTTTGGCTGGAAAAACAACAATTTTGAGATGTTGCATTAGCAAAACTGCTGGATAAGGAATTAGCTACCTTTCATCTGTGGGTTTTGAAGCTCTCTGAACTTTATTTCTCTGAGTCCCCTGTTTTTGAGGGATGTTGAATGCAGATCTCAGCAGAAGGCTTTAGTAGGTATCACCTGGCACTCTGGGGCAGTGTCTCAGGTGCGTCCCCAGACCCACTCTTGTGCACAATGTGTCTGTGTTGACTCTGAGCATATTTAGATACTTAATGGAAAATGAATCTGCTCCAACAGGTGGGACTGAAGAAGACCCACATCAAAATTAAATACAACCAGGTGGCAGAGAGCTCCACATTGAAGAGGGAAATATGAAGTCACGATTTCTCAGGTAGGAAAGGATTTCATCCTGTTAAGCCAACCCAGGCCCATTCCATAAAAACTCCTCCTGTGACAGTTCTGAAATTTTAACCTCTGGCATTTTCATGCTTTTCTGGACTAATTAATTGACAAAATTCCGTTCAATAATTCTGCTGTATATCAGATTATTCCAAGATTGTTTATTGTTTATGAACCTAATTTGAGAATATTTTCTGTAGCATATAGTAATAGTTATGACTTAACTCCTATATGATAAATGATTTTACTGATTAGTCAGCAGCCCACATCTACCAAAGGATCAGACTGAAAATTATCGATAGAGTCTTGGACATGAAATTCATACAATATACTGACTTAAAATTACCTTATTTGGCCATTGAAAAATGTTGGCCTTTTTGGACTGCTTTGGTGCATTACCTTGTCTTTTCTTGGGCTTTAAGATATCCTCAATTAGGAAAAAAATTAAATCTGTTTAATCTGAAATTCAGCATTGCCATCAGACAGGGCAGAATTTTCTTTGCTCCTTACTTTTTCATAACCAGACAAGAGCATCAATATTATTATTGCTAAGTAAGATATAACGTGTTACAGGAAATGAGTATCTTCCATATAGGATTCTAAGGTTCCATGTTTTATCAATTATCATATTGGCTAAGTTCTCATTCATGGTTAACATATTACACCAGTTTGGCAGGAAGTTGGTATCTCCTGGTTCTGTGACTATTTGTTTCTTTATATATCAGTACTAAACTTGAACTACAGTTAACTTCAGGATTATTTTCTTGCAAAATGATATTATTCTTTCATGTAAAAGCCTCCCTCGCGGCAGTGGTTTGTAGTCACCCTCACTGGAGCAGTTGACCTGAGTGTTGACCATGACAGAGGCCAAACATGCTGCTGTGGAGCCAGGAGCCCTCACTAGCAGGGTACCCTGCCATCTACATCCCAGCTGATCCAGCAAAGAGGATAAACAGGCGTGCAGATCAGTGTACGTGGGCACCAGGCAGGGCAGCAGATCTGCTGCAGCTTACGGGGAAACTCGTGTGCTTAAAACGCACATGGAGCATATGTTTAGTGAACCCTGTCACATTCTTGTTACGGGCTAAAAATTCCAAAGTAAAATGTGTAGACAAGCCTGGTGTGAGAGCCTATTTAAGGAAATCGTCTCTGAGTCCTGGAGCCATCTGTGATATAAAAGTATACTGCACGGACTTCTTGAATAAAAGGATTCACTGGCAGGGCTTGCTGGAAATCTCAGTCAGAGATGCTTCTCATGCAGCAGGCTCATAGATCTTCCACATGATGAATCAGATTTACTTGGAACGTCTGCTGTTCGGAAGTGATTTCAGGCTTGAATAATGTCTTACTGGAGGCCTTGTTTGATCTGGGGAAGGGAATGGGGGTCACATGCTGCTGGAGTAGGCCTGATGTCCTTTTGGAGTGACCTCTAGAAATAATAATCATAAGGAAGAACCAGTTCAAGGGCTGTAGGCTAGAACCATTTGGAAACTAATGACAACTCTGCTTGTGCACTGAAGTTTCCCTCATAGGCTGCAGCACTGATTTAGCTGGTATGTTAATATGGAAGTCTAAATTAAATCAGGCTTGTGTCAGTACTATCGAAAAGGCACATTCACTTAGCCCCGCAGTTTTATAAAATGCAAAGAAAGAAAACCATATGGCAGATTAGGGCAAATTGCTCTAAAATTGTGGCTGAGAGCCAAGGGAGAGTGAGCTTGAGAGAGCGTTCACGTCTGTTTGAAATATGCCCACTTTCACTCTGCTGCTTTACACACTTGGAAGTGGAAAGCTTATTTCCCTGTGAGCTGAAATGTATTAAATACTCCATGTCTTAATGAAATTAATGTGTCCAGTATTTGTGGAAGTTACAATAAAAGCATATATATTATTTGCTTTTTTTAATTGGGACTGGATTTACTACCAAAAACTGAATAAAAGACCTTAGTGCAAGCCCAGAAGCATCAAGGTGAGAATGAACACATGTAATAGGCAACACTTAGTAGACAGTCCTGGCTATTATTACTGCATGTATAGCACACAGTGACTACAAGATTTATGCAGGAACTGAGATCATGCAGCACTGAAAATAACTATAATAATGATCCCTGCTCCAAAGAGCTTTCAGTGTAGTTTTATTTTCTGAGCTGTGAGAAGCTGCAATAAAGAAATGAAACAGAAAGGATAATAAATAAATGGCACTTTGAAAACTTCTTTAGTTTTAATAACCTAGAAAGGTGTCCTATCACTTTATCACTCGGAATAAGGAGAAAAAATGAACTACTATGTTTTCTTTGTAGCAATTTGGCTTTGCTCCACAGTTCCTCTGAGTAATTGCACTCATTTTCTGTGGATGCTCCATGGATGGGTGGACCAGGATGAGGCAGGTCCTGAGGAGCTAATACTCTGCAGTACTCATCACTGAATAAGTACTGAAATGTGGCAGAGGGCACCTGAGTCCTCAGCAGAAGGACTGCACCTGTCTTTCAGTAGTGAGAACCCTCCTGTGTGTTATGGAAATTATGCAAGCCAGCCACCAGGGCCGGGTTCAATTCTATCTGCCAATCGAATCGATAACTTGAAAGGTGGTTCCTCTATAACAGTTGTTATACCAGTAGGGCTACAGCTCAAGCTGAGTGCCTCTGAAGGGAGACCATGAACAGAGAAATCACTAGACTACTATTCCCTTGCACTCTAAATTCCCCACCCTTCATGTGACAGTTGGGACTTTGGTAATATTTGGGTCTGAGGTCTTCCCATCCCTCATGGGGTACCTTTACCATCTCTAGGAAGGGATTTCCTTTCTTATCTCTGAAGGTGCAGTTTCTGTTAATGAATGCAGCTTCCTTATCTTCTGGCTTGAGTGGGCTCTGGGGTTCCTTGGTGTACTTGACTAGGTAAAAGTTCATCATATCTGAGTGAAAATTCACAGCTTGTGGCCTAAGGTTTCAGAAAATTTGGCTTACTAATGGTACATAAGTTCTGCCAAAGGAGCTATGTTGAAGCAGATACCAAATCACACAGTGTGTGCCAGCTCAGCAGGTGACTCCACCAGCTTCCACCCTATCATCGTGACACTGGCCAATCTACAAGCTGCCACCAAAGCAGCACCCAGCTCTCTGCTCCAAGCCTTGAAAATCCTTGATGTGACTGCTGAAAATGTTTTGGAAAGCCTCTGCCTTGCACCAGGGCAGTGCTGCACTGTGCTGCCAGTGTGGGGTACCCAGCAGATACTGCTCTGGTTTCTATGGTAACTCTCTCTGTGCATTTATAGTCTCTCACTTACACCCTTCATTAGATTTAACATTCAAAGAGACATTGATTAAAACATGACATTCCTAACACACCAAAAAACCCATTTTGTACAAAACCCTATTATGTGGCATAGACAAACTGGTTGATGGCCAAATTAGTTAATAGAAATTTTAGATGACATTGGAACAGGCCACAGAAGAATGAATTAATGTAAAGTTAAATGTTTAAGTGTGTCTCTCAAACTTGGTGATGCAGACTGGAGAAATGTGATGCATGGGTATACCAGGGACGTCTCACGCAAAATATGTCTGCGGAACCTAAATCTGACCTGAGGTGACCTCATTTAAATATTGCGCAGTAGTCAACTTTAAAAGTGTTGAGACACTATCAAACCAAGATGTTTGCTTAGACAGGGATGCAGCAGGACAACAGGAGTCTTTTCCCCCTCACTAGTTCCCATCCTGCTACCAGCTGGACCTTGCTGGAGGCTAGAACTTGTATATGGTGCTCTGTGATGGAAACAGCAGTGCCGAAAGGCTCTAAGCTTCCAGCTATGATCCCTCCACCCCCTGAAAATGTCTCTGACCAGCACCTGCTGTCCCAGGATTTTCTGCTCTTCATTTTCAGTATGACAATATGACAACTACCTTCCTTTCTCACTCCCACCTTTGGGCTGAAGATGTCCACTGCAGACTCTGCTCCACAGCAGAACTTGACTTGGGAGGGGAAGAAGGGCAGCAGAGACCTCACAGAGGTAACAGTGCCCCAGTGTGGGAGGGGGACAGAGATTGTACCAGAAACTCGGGGTGCTCAAGTAGCACAGGAGGAACCTGATTAGCAGCAGGAGTAGCACAACTGAAACAGTAACAAATAAGACCTGGGGGGTGATAGAAAACACACTCAGAACAGCAGAACTGTCATGGTTTCAGTGTACCGCTCATTGCCAGTTCAACCTCCTAATGAGACTCATTTCCATCTACCGCCTGCTTCTGTCTCATTCTGTACCCAGCTACACAAAGAAATACCTACACTTCAAGGAAAGCAGCTCCCACCCAAGGTGATACATCTGCAAATCCTTTCAAACAGAACAGAGTCATAGGGCTGCATGGAGACCCAAGGCTCATCTCACCTGCTGTTTCTCCACTCTTTTAAACCTTACTTCCAGACAATCTTTTTGAAATGATGCCAAGGATCATCTAGTACAGTGTTGCCATGATGGTTTTCATTTATATCCAAATAAAATTCAGCTGTCCTGGGAAAAACCTACAGTGACATTTATTTTCCCGCATTTTGTTTTCCTGCTTGCATGCCTGGAAATAGATATATATATGTGTGCATTTATATTAAAAAATTGTTTATATTTAAACAATTTAAATTTATATTTAAAAGTGTTTTGAAGTTTTTTCAAAAGAATTGTGAAATCACCTTGTGATTTCTTACAGATCACCAAATGTTTCCCAGACCACAGTCTGAGAAATATTCATCTGCATTTGATGTCTCTGTTGGGAGGAATGAAATGCATCTTAAGGCTATCTGTACACAAAGAAATGAAACATGGCCAGGAAGCAGTGCTGGGCACTGGAATGCAAACACCCATACTAAAAAAATTGTTGAAGCTTTATCAAATAACTGCCGGGCACAGCTCAGAGGTCAGCACATATGAGGAGCCATTTCCAACATGACTTTTCTGCATGGCTTCTCTCTTTAGGAGGGTGAAAGAAACTGCAGGCAGACACTCAGTCAAAATAACCCAAAATAACCCACTTTGGCCTCACTGCAAGAGCATAAACGTGCTACCATTTGTTTTAGTCATATATTTTAGTTGATGCAGTAGACACTTAAATGTGCACATGATAGCATGAGGGTAAAATGT
>VYZT01040060.1:0-18881 GCA_013400735.1 Pomatostomus ruficeps
CAGGATCAAAACCACGACACTTTATTAATTCCCAGCCCAAATTTCCTAAAATCTCAGGGTTTTGCCATGCTTTTAAATGCTGATGTAGTCTCCATTTTACTCCCACACCATTGTTCCCCCTGGCTTTGCTTAGCTTCTTGTGATGGGATTAACTTGTTCTCTAGCAGAAACATCACAGCAAAATATGTCTGCATGTAGACCATCGTTGAACTGTTTTCTGAAGTCATATTTATCTAGATTTAGATTTCATTTTTGTTTTCTAAATACTAATGAAAACATCTATTCAGAATGTTTGCAGTATTGAGTTTGGTTTGTGAGGATTCTGTAGACAGTTCCTAAATTAAGAATTAAAGGATAGAAGCTACCTGGCTTTAAGTATCATTTATGAAAAGTTAGTTGAACTGTATCACAACTGTAGAACATGTTCTCAATCATTATTGGAAATTAGAGTAGTCAGAATGGATTCACGCAAGGTAAATCATGCTTGGCCAACCTGATTGCCTTCTGTGATCATCTACATGCTTTGTTCAGACAGTTCTCCCATGAGAAGTCTTCTGGAAGAAATAAATGGAGGCAGTATCTGCAGAGGCTCTCCCCTTGATGGAATATGAGCCAGCAGGTAGTCATGTATTTGTGGAATTCCATCTAGAACAGATGGTCTTCTGTTTTCTCTTGGAATATATACACAGATGTTCATGTGCTCCTTGTCTATCTTGTTTGCAAACTTATTCCTGAACTGGACAATAAAATAAGTTCCCTTATTGATAATTTTCACGTTTTTCTTTTGTACAGAAATTTGTCCAATTTGATCTCAGTGGAAAGAAGGTTTTAGAAGTTTAAATCAAAGTCAGTGTTTGCAAAAAAACACTTCTCTGAGGACACTTAAATAATAATCCTCAGGTTCTCTAACCTGTTGTACTACGAAATTAGGTGTTTATAAGCCTAGGCAAGGGGCTGGACAAGATGACTTTCAGAGGTCCCTTCCAGCTTCAGCCATTCTGTGTATCTCAGTTTTATCCCTACCAGATCATCCTGCATGGCTGAGCATTCTGGTGGTCAGAAGACATCAGTTCTTGTATCTTGCTAAGTAGTTACTGAGTGAGCGCCTTGGCATTGCATTATCATACTGATTTCAGTTCTCTTCTGATAATATTGAAGTTTTCTGTCTAAGGGTTGCTACAGATTTTTCTTGTAATAATAAAAACTATGAAGTAACTCAGGGATTATGCTTGGTATGTGCTCCTAATAGTAATGTGTATGGCAACCATCTTCCAGAAAAAATACCAGATTGACTTAATATCTCTCTCATGGGTTTCAAGGTTGCAAAATGCTGTATTTTAATACTTCAGTAACATTTATGCCACTTGCTTTTATAAGTATGAGTTTGGCAGGTGGGTTTTCTTTCTATACTGTATGAAAATACTGCATTTATATTATTTTTGAAGTATTGATTCATTATTATTATGGCTATTCACCTGTATTGACGTTTAGTTGGCAGTGTCTTCTTTTCAGAGAAAATAGCCAGTTTACTAGTTGAGTATCTTATAACATCTCCAGGTTTTGTGTACTGCCTTTTTTGTATGTTATAGCAGCAATTTTTGTGCTCCTTCCTTTACCACTTCATTCAGTGCCTTACAAAGGCTCATGATCAAGCCTCAGTTTTACTTGTAGGTGTCTGTACATTTACTTAGCAGTCTCCTTGAGTCATACTGGGGTGCTTGATCTGCAGATAATTCAGCCAGTGCAGACCTCATTCTTTTAGGTCCATGAAGAGATTACAGAATGAAACATTTCAGTCGCCTGTCCCATCAGTGGCCAATTTTGTATCCAGATATTCTGAGGAGCGAAGTCATATGCAGAATCTGCTGTTGAACACCACTTCCATTGATGCTACAGATGTGAAGAAATTGATGAATAGATAAAAAAATAACATCATCTGGTCACTGTAAGTGGGTGCTGTAGTACTCAGTGCTGTTCTAGTGGTACAAATTAATTTCTCTGTATCTCTGAAAAGAAACAGGAACATAAGATTGACATATTTAAACCATAAAACTCATTAACTTTTTCCCAAGCAATTTTTTAATTTATGTAAATTGGCGAGTCTGTGTGGCCTGAAATCCTCAGTGGGTAGATGCTTTTTCTCCTTGTGACTCCATTGGAAAGAATCCACTAGAATTTGTAACGGCTTAGTGCAAACCATGGTTGCTATTACTGGAGTCTAGGCTTCAAACTCAATACCATGATATTTGGTGCACTTTGATCATTTTACCTAAATGATGGAAATAAATGACTGTTCTTAACAGTAGCAGGGTCAGACTTGTAATAATGTCAATTTTAAGTAAAAATAGCAGTATAACCAAATATCATGATAAATAAATGAATACTATCAAGGATCAAAGTAAGTAGCTGTGTAAACCTGTGTAACTTGACAACTGCTAGCCTAATAGGACTCTTAGATCAGCAGTAACTTGTTTGCTTTCTTGGAAGAATCAAAAATGAAAAGCAGCTCAGTGTGTGTGTTCTGTAAGATTTCCCTGGAGTTAAGTGGTAATTTTACTCTGCTCAATTGAAAACTATAGTGTTTTTCATGGGGTTTTTTGCACATAAAGGGGAGTACAGGGGAAGGGAACAGAAGTAAATAGAAAGAAACTTTCCTTGTATGTGTTCTCTTTTTACTCAACAATAAAATTACATTTTCAGTTCAGCAAGAACTATTAAATAGCTGCTTAACTTGAAAGGAATCTGAATTTAAGTACAGTAAGTTTAGACTGCGTCACTGTTCTGTTTATTCTGGTGCTTTGCAATTTTATGTTCTAGGGGGACATAACTTAACTATAGCTCAGAATAATTGGACAACCATTAAAGCCAAGGTATTTTTTAAAACATGAAAAAATTCATGCTTTTGAAAGGAGTTCATAGCTAGCAGTGCAAATAAAAAGTGCAGAACTACTTCTGACTGACAAGCTGTAGGAAGCAAACAACTGAATTTATAAAATTCATGGAGGGATAGACCTGTATATCTGTATATACAGAAATTCAGTCTGTATTCCTATATCAAATTTAGCTTGGGGTGGGTTTGTTTTTTCACTTATTTTTTTAAGCTTCAGTGGGCATTCAGACGAATTATTTTATGAATTAATTTGAATTTCTCCTTGAACATGATCCTGGGATACAGTTTTAAAAACCCACCACCAACAACCCTCTGTTTCCAACTTAGCAACAAAAATAACAAAAAAAAATCCAAGCTCAAATACTTCCCAAAACCAACCAACCAAACTTGAACAGAGAAACTGTAGAACTTTAAATAACTATTATTTTTCTGTTAATTATGTTTGGATAGGGGACTCCTTTATTTCAAAACCAGTCTTAAGTACAGCCATCAGTATACACTCAGATTTGTTGGTGACTTGGTAAAGAAAATAAGTGGTTTGCTACCACTGCAGAAATCGATCCTCTCTCAGTTCATTCACATGCTACTAATATATGACTTTTTCCACCTTAGGGGTGAGGAAGTTTCTTGCCATATAAAGCTGTTACTGGCCTTTATTTGGCCATTTAAAAAAAACCCCAAAGCAACCTATAGTTCTTAATTTCTTTAGCTTCCCCTTTCTCTTAGTGTATTGTTATTTGAAAAACATTATAAATAAGAATTTTATTCCCCTGAAATATTTTAAAGATGTGGGTAGAATTCATAGATGATGACTTCAACATTATGAACACATATATAGATTGTATTTCAGCATTGATGAGGAAACTTGATGGAGTTGACTTGCAGGAAGAATAAAATTCATCTTGCAAAATGGACTTGTAGTACCATTTTTTTGAGCGATTATTTTACTTCTAAACATAATTTGAAGAACAGTACGTCTGACTCCAGTTTAAAAAAAGAGGCAAAAAAAGCTGTGCCCTTACTGGGATTTTTGGGCATGCTTTTCACAGGTGTAAGAGATTTGCAGGCAGTCCTCAGCCTGAAGGTCTTGTTATTGCTGCACTTTAATGGACTTAAACTGTCTTCTTCACAGGGTAGCCTCTGGTGTATGATTGAGTGTAAATACTTCAGGCAAGCTCCACCTGCTGAGAAATAACCTCAGTTTGAAAGAGTGGACTTTTGGAAGTCTTTTCATTGGTCTTGTGGACCAGTGAAGTTGTGCTCCCTCTTTGTAACATTCATCTCCTGGGTGATGAAAGCGCAGCCAGTTTTGCTGTCCTCATGTGGGGAGTTCATCCAAACAAAATGCAAAGGGATATATGCTGCCTGTCATGGTGGTGGTGGTTGTTAATTAGCAACATGTGCTTACAGTATTTTTCTGTGAAAGTGTTTCACTGGCCAGTGAGAAGTCATGAATGATTTTGGGGACTGAAAAGGTGGCAAACGAATGCCAGTGAATGCATGCTTTGTTGTATTGTGGTGAGAAAGGAACAGGTAACATACATTGTAGTTGAGACTAGTGCCCCGAAAATGTGGTGGGTTTGGGAGGTCCCAGGCCATACCACTGTACTGCCATGTCTGGATGAGAAGCTCAGACTGTGGTCTAGCACAGAGGTTTTCATGGTGTCCCTTCACTCTGCTCTTATTGCAGACTCACAGAAACTAGTGCTGAGAAGTAAGCTTGTTGTTACAAGTCTAGAGAATTGCATATAGTAGAAATCTCTCAGGGATCCACAGATTTTAAAAGTTAAAAATCACCTGCGTTTTTTTCCACATCCCAATTTACGCCTTAATAACTACAATATTGAATGGCCTCATAGGTGCTCTGGATGTTCTTTTTAATTTCTGAGAGGTTGTGTGATTGATACTGAAAAATTTTCAAAAAGGCTGAGAAACTGTTAAGCATCCAACACTTGCTCAGTATGCAAAGTTGTTCTTAGAGAGATGTTGTGTTATTACAACAAAGAAATAATTAGTAGCGAATTCTCTTGTTACACCAGCATAATCACATGTATGTCATGTAACCACATCTGTTCTGTATTGGTTTTGTCAATGAATCAAGTGTGGGAACTGCTCTACATTATTACCTTTTGTTTGAAACACACCTGCATTTGTTTCGTAAATTTATCCTGTTTGCAGATCCTGAAAATAATATGAAGAAAAAATCAGATTTAGCAACTACTTAGAAGAGGAAAAAGGTGTAGTCATTAGAAAATAAATCTTTACCTTTTATTTTTAGGTCAGAAGACTTGTCTCCACTTACATGGTATCTTTCCTTACCTCTATGTACCATACGATGGTTTTGGACAGCATCCGGAGCACTACCTTCGTCAGGTGGCATTCAGCATCGACAGAGCACTCAATGTGGCTTTAGGCAATCCATCTTCTACTGTCCAGCACGTTTTCAAAGTGTCATTAGTATCTGGAATGTAAGTATGACCTGTGAGGAGTTCTGGTTGGTTGTTTTGAAATGTTTTTTGAGGTTGTACTACATAGAAGCACTTTGGACTTGGGTGACTGCAGTGCTAATCCTTTTCATTCCCCGCCCATGTATGTCTTCCTACAGGGCTGTACAACCTCTACGTACTTGCTTGACTTTAACATAGTTAACAGGTTTTCCCAAAAAACCTGCTTGACACAACCATTTTTTCCTAAATTGTATCCTAGTGTCTATAATTTTGCAAAATCTGTTCTTTTTAGCTTCTTCTCTCTCTGTTGTTAGAGCAGTACTTTCCATGTAGCATTTTCCACATCTCTGGATTATTCTAGGTTCCCTGAGACCGGGCATGTCTTGCAGGAGCCTGATTCTACATGGTCTTTTTTTTTTTTCATCTAAAATTGCCCCCACAGAGACTGTCAGATCATGTTTATCCATCTGATTCTTCCAGCAGCACAGGCCAGGAAGTGGAAGCTCTTAAACTTACATTTACTAATCTATCAAGATGACCATTGTGCTTTATTTGGTGTAGCTTTTTATTGCTGCTGAACTATATGCTATTATTGAATGTAAACATTTTAAGGATTCTGATAGTTAATTTTTATTTAACTTGCATAACCAAGGGATGAAAAATAAGTTAAATCATAGTGGATAATAAGAAAATATCCTGGAGGAATACAGGTAGTCTAGATATATGTATTCAATTTTTCATCTTCAAAACAATGTAAATGCTAGTTTTCAGTGTTGTGCAGCACTATGTTTTATTTGCTTCTTTCATGCATTTCTGAAACATATTCTTTCTAATTATTATGTGTAGGAAGATAATATTTCTGCTTCCAGCCAGTTTTGGTGGCTTCTAGATACTGATAGTAAAGTGGCTGCAATAACTTGTTTTTATTTTCAGTCAGAACTTTCTGATGTTTTTACAGTAACAAAGAAGGTCACCTACCTAATTTCTTGATATTGTGCTTTTTGTGAGAACTACGTTCATCTCAACAATGAAAGCTGGGCAGAGTAAACTGTTGATGACAGTCTTTACTTAAATCAGTGCGAAAAGAACAGGTAGAAATTAGGAGAAACTGCCTCTTTTTCACCTCTCTTGCCTTAGAACTTCGCAACCATCATTACTGAAAGTCAGCTGCTCATTGGCTCAAAGCAGCATAAGAGACTGTTTCAGGTATTTTGTTTGCTTGCATAAGAGGCTAATGGGGAAGACCTAACTGAAATACATGTTCATCTTTACCTGGGTAGACAGACATGCTTATTTAATAGTCTTTATAATAAAATGTTGTTGAATAAATGTCACAGCATAACTGGCTAGCTTCCTGCTTTTATTTCTTTCTCTCCAGGCCTTTTTATGGTTACCATGAAAAGGAGAGACAGTTTATGAAGATTTATCTTTACAATCCTGCAATGGTAAAAAGGTAAGGATGTGGAGATAAAAAGTTCTGGCTGATTTCCTTATATCTTGAATTAAAAACTCTGGTTTGAAACAAGATTCACCAATAACAAAATAACAAAATAAAAGCTACAAAATTATTTTCTCGTGGTTTTCAAAACTCTTTAAAAATTGCCAATTTTAAACACACCAATAACCTTTTAAAAGCATAGTAACATGTTAAGAAAGCAATACTAAAATATACTTGCCTTTAGTTGTAACTAAACTGTACATTTCTGTAATGTAACTGTAATTCTTGAACACTCAAACAAATTTGCATTAGGTTACTTTTCTCATAACTCTTAAGGAAAACAATGTAGCCATCTTTCATATGGCTTCGTTTCATATATTATGAAGTAAACTTTGGTAGGTTTTAATTCCAGCAACAATTACTAAATTTAAGATTTATTTGGAAAACTGAATAGCTTTTGTTGTTAGACAGGTTCTCTATTCCTCTATAGAGTAATGTTCTGTTAAATGAAAGTGCCATTGATTTCAATCTTACTGTCACAGTAGTTGCAGTAGATTCAGGAATAAATAAGAAGGAATTATTTCTCAAGCATAAACTGAAATCCCTTGACTGTGTGCTATCACGTACTGTAACTTTTTTAAAAGGTCTAATACATGATTGTAAGACAGGATTGTCTGATTTTTCTTCTAGGCAAGTGAATTTTGCATGATTTAAAATTTCTGCCTTAATATATGACATGACAATTGTTTCAAAATTTGGAGCTTCTCATGTTCTCCTATCCAAATAAGGACTGACACTTCACTTAAATTATTCCTTTGTTTTTTCTGTATAAAACTTTATTTTTAATCCCAGTTTGTTGCATTTAGAAATGCTTAGTTCTTTTCTTTGTTATATAGAAGTATACTGTTAATTTGAGATAACCTTATTGTACCAGTTCATAATTATCCAAATACTTGGAGCTATTTTTTAATGTGTAGCTGTTTAAAAGAGAGGATTTGTCTGTCATGGGAGTTTTAAAATACTGCTTCTGGGTATACAGTATGTAGCTTTAAAACCATGAAGGATATCCTATGTATCATATGTATCATATATATGTCAAGGAGAACTAGAGAGACTTTCAAACTTATTACTGGTGTGTAGGCATACAGCTGCCACAGTTGTTCTGTTGGAAGATTTCCATGGCTTGTAGTGGCTTTTGGATCACTTGCAGGAATAAGATATTGTAGAGTGCATTTTTTTCAGAGAGTTTCATGTTTTTTGAGCTGAAAGATTCAAGGCTCCTAACACCCAAATATTGTATCATTACTAGCAGAGATCATTTTTGTTATTATGAAAACACAATTAAGTGAAAAATACAAGGCAAAATTGTCTAAATATTTTATATTTTGATAAAGTCAAATATCAATATTGTTGTACTGAAATAATTTTTGTTTATGTCTTAATTTGTCTTTAATTTTAGAGTTTGTGAGCTTCTGCAAGGTGGAGCCATAATGAACAAATCTTACCAGCCTCATGAAGCCCATATTCCCTACCTCCTCCAACTCTTTATAGACTACAATTTATATGGAATGAATTTAATAAACCTGGCTGCTGTCAAATTCAGAAAGGCAAGGAGAAAAAGTAAGGTGTTTTATTTCTTAAGACCAAATAATTGTTCTGAAACTTTTACGTTTAAAATGTTTAAAAACTACCATTTTGAATAAGATGTCAGCAGCTGTCAGGCTTTTGCTGTAGTTTGGCTTAGTGGGTATTGTGTTGTTTCCCTGAAGTTTGCTTTCTGTGTCAAAACAAAGTCCATATGTAGCTTTTTTCCTGTTTATGCCTCTGCATAGGTATTGAGGAACAGCCTACTTCCTGAAATGAGATGCTGTATGTAAAGAAACACACATTGTGTCAGTAGTGCGGCTGTGACCATTTCACAAGATGACCACACCTCTTTTCTGGAAGATGAAAAATTCTTGATATTTAGTTGAAGAATTGACATGAAAGATAGCATAATAGTACTGTTGCTTTATTATTTTATGGTTTGATTCTTACATGAATTCAAATTCTTTTTTTTTGTTGCCGTAATGCCTTTACAAAATTATGGCTAATGATTTTGCTCTGATGACAGTCAATATTCTTAATTAAAATGCTTGTGGTTTTGCTAAGGTCATTTGCTCTAAGGTAAAATTTGAATTATTAGTGTGTGAGCAAAGGAGGTATTCTAAAAATTAGCTTGGCATTTTCGCTGTACATACTGACATAAAAATTAAGTTTAGTGAGAACATCCCTAATTCTTCTAAATTCTTCATTATAAAGGAGAGATAACAGTAGGAAAAGCATAATGCCTTTGGTACTTAATGTTTAGTAAAATAAGTATTGTTTACTTAAATCATAATTGTTCCTGCAGCTAAAGCTAAAGTTGAAAAGAATGGTAAAGTATCTCTCTGCAAAAACACTAAGCAATAATCATGCTGAATTTCCTCATTTTTATGCATGTATATTAAGACAGCAATACATTAGCCCATGGAGTTTTATAAATAATTCTTGTTTAAAGGAAAATACTCTTTTCCTGCTCAGCAATAGGCCGCACTTTTTGCTGGTGTCAGAACTGTAGGCAGGCAAAAGCTCAGCCATGGACAGAGCATCTTCAGGATTTTCAGTCCTGAGGAAGTACAGTCAGGTACCTTTAGTCTTCCAAATATTCAAGGCAGCCGTCTGGAAACGTGCAGTGTGATTGTGTCAAATAGTTGCTTCCATTCTTTTTCTTTAGCTCATTTTTCTCTCTTTCAGATGATAGATGAAAAACATAAGTTATTTATATTCTCCTTCATAATTTATTTAAGGATGAGAGACCTAAGTCTTTAATGGGAACAAGGGGGTGAAACAGGAGCATGGGCTGAGACCAGTGGACTTCTAACTATTCTTATAGAGAACAATCCAATAAAAGGGAAAAAATTACACTACCTTGTCTGGCTTGTTCAGATACTGACTGCAGTGCTCCTAGGAAGATTCCACCTGCTTTGCATGGCTCCACATCACATATGCATCAGTAGCCTGCCTCAGTCTGTTGGAGTCTCCAGGATCATTGTCTCCAGCTCCTGGCACAGCGGCCGAGCGACAAATGGTTTGTCCCTGGTGAAACCTCACAGAGGCACTGCTGTCAAGATGCCTGTCCTTGTACAGCACCCCTCTCTGAGCTCAGGCTGTGGGAGTGGTGTGGAGGACACAGCCTCTGCTTGCAGCTGGCACACTTTACCTGCCTGTTCCTCAGCATCTGTGTTGTGGGAGCGTGCATTCCTTTCCGTCAAGGATAGCTGTGCCACCCACACCAGCCGAAACATTGTTTCTTAGACAGCAGTAAAAGCCTTTGCCAAAAAATGTGCAGCAAACACTTACCTTACTTCCCTTGCAGATGAAGATATAAAAATGAGTCTGTCAATTAACATGTCAGTGTAAGCAAGCAGCCTCAGGAGCCAATTTCCAGTGGTATTTTTCTCACTGAGATGAGTAGACCTTTTTGAAGGCTGAGAGTGTTCAGTGCACAGATTTGTAGTAGCAGGAATATTCTGCCTTCATCAGCCTGTATCCAGAAGGTGCAGCAGTTCATTTTCTCAAGTCCTTGTCTTTGTGGGCTGTGAAGAAGGCTGCCTATTCATTCATGCACCACATAGCACTGTAACTATTGCAAAACTTTTATTTTCAGTAGCTGAATCTGCTTCTGTAATACAACTATGAAAGACCTTGATGCGTCATTGCTACTGTCTTTAAAGATATTTATATCAGGAAAAGAGGAATATTGGGTGTCCTTAAATCTCTATCCCTGTGGTTAACTTTACTGAAGAAACAAACTGATACAAGAATTTGAGCCTCGATTTTTAGAAGTATATGAAAACAGGGTTCATAGGGAATAAGAAAGGGAATAATGCACTGATGCTCCTGTGGTGTGGTATTAGAAATGCATATAATTTTTAAAAATAGTAGTGTATATTCTACCAGTTGGCCTATAATCTTGCATAGCTGGTATGAGATGTATTTTCCTTTAAAATATACAACTGTTCAGTCCCATTTCATCAACTTAGAATAATCAAGTTGCAGATTAAAAAATAACAAGAGATGTTCCCATGCATAGTCAGCTTACATTTTAATACAGAGAATTAGCTGATGTGCCATGCTGTAAAAACATGGCTGTGTTTCTTCCTGGACTGGCTGCCCAAGAACAAGTCATGACTTTTGAACAGCACAGACCGTAAGGTGTGCTAAGTTTGAGCTGGATCTGTGCAGATGGGATCAGATACTTTGTGTTGTCTTGCTGCAATCACCTGCTTTGGCGTGGAAGTGCATAGACCATAACAGCATGGGTGTGACTGAAATACGAGCTGGCTCTGCGTAAGCACGAGAGAGTCTCTGCACCCTGCTTGAACACCACATCTTCGGCCATGTCAGTACACTTAAGAGTGATGTAGGGGCAGGGTTTTCAGGGACTAGTCTGCGTGCAGTAAGCTTGGTGTGGAACACATGAAATTAAGCCTGTCCACTTCTTTTTGTAGCTTCTAAGGTTCTTTTGGCATGGTGTCTGCCAGTTGCTTCTGTAGTAACTTAGGGCTTTTTGCTATGTGACCCTAAACCTGGTATTCCAAGTGGAATTCACATTGGCAAGACTATTACAAAATTTGTAGAATAAAAATACATGTTCTGGTAAATATCTAATTACTCCAGACCTCTGACAATTGAGTTGTTTAATTGGTGTATCTTTATCAGATGCGGAAGTGTTTGCTATGGCTGAAAGGTAAATTTAACACTAAAAAACTGCTAGTGTGTGACACCAGTATAGCTGAGAAAATTCAAGGTTCAAGCTGGTCCTTCAGGTAGAAGTGGGAGACCAAGTAATTTTCTAAGTCTTCTCCCATTCTACCTCCCCCCAACTCCATTCCTGGGCATTTTTCTTTCTTATGCCACATCCTGTGTGTATTGTTTTTCCTTTCTCTGAAAACTGAGGGTTCAGGTAAAGACCTCAAGGGAGATAGGAATTCTTCAGAAAGGTCTTCACCAGCATGGCTTTGGAGCACACTTCCTCACCTGGAGAGCTCTGAGCAAACTTACAGTGTTTTCTTTATTTGTAGGACATCTGCCTTCATTGCAGGTTTCCACTCACTACTACTACCACTGTATCTGGAATAAATTGTATATTCCCTTTCAGCTCACAAATTAGAAAGCGGAAAAGTGTGAAGTAGAATTTAGTGGGTTTTTTTGGCTTCTAATTTCCATGGGGATTTGAACTGTGGACCCAGGAAATTCTGAAGTTTACATCAGACTCTATATGATTTATTTTGAAATTTTCACAAATAGAAGAAGATTGAGTTTAGGTGACTAGAATGCAACAAATGTAATTCTAATAATGTGAGTGCGTTGGAAATACATTTTTCTTTTTATATGTGTCTACGTGTTAGAAAATTAGATCATTTATATGATAGGATAGTTAAAGGGTGAAGATGACATCACGCAGTCCTGTTTATTCTTTAGGAGCAGGTGGACTGGTAATATTAATTACATGGTTATATAATTATATTTGTAAATAATAGTAGCACATAGATGAATTAATTCCTCATTCTAATTTTTCCCTAGGTGATACATCAGGTGTAAGTAAACATCATAGAACTCATTTGCCAGAAAATTCAAGCAACGTATCTTTCACTGAATGGGAAGAAGATGAAATACCAAGGTCGGCATCCCAGGTTTTTCTGTTGTATTCAGTATTTTCTTATATACGTCAACCTTCATGTAATATAGAGTTCCAGGCTCTCATTTAAAAGACCCTTACATGTTTTACATGTTTTGTCTTTTTTTTAAAAAAAAAAAAAGCTGACACAAATTATCATTATTTAGTTTCTTTGTATAGTTTTGGTCACCTGATGCTTTGTGGTATATCGTTATAAAAATCCAACTGGGAGATAATGGGCAAAATTTGACTTTCTGGTTTTTGGAGTGATGACTTTGCTGAAGAGCTAAGCAAGCTTAATAGTTACAGAGAATATTTACACATCAATTCACAGACTGTTTTTGTAATCATCCTTAACTAACGTGACCTCACTGGTGAGGCCACATCTTGAACTCTCTGTTGGGTTTTGGGCCCCTCACTGCAAGAAGGACATTGAGGGACTGGAGTGAATCCACAGAAGGGCAATGAAGCTGGTGAAGAGTCTGGAGTACAAGTCCTGTGAGGTGCAGCTTAGGGGTCTGGGGTTGTTTAGTCTGGAAAAAAGGAGGCTCAGGGGGACCTTATTGCTCTACAGCTGCCTGACAGGAGAGTGCAGCCAGGTAGGGATCGGTGTTTTCTCCCAGGTGACAAATGGGAGGACAAAATAAAATGGCCTGAAGTTGTGCTGGGGAGGTTTAGATTGAATATTAGTTTCTTCACTGGAAGGGTAGTCACACATTGGAATATGCTGCCCAGGAAGTGGTGGAATCTCCTGGAAGTGTTCAGAAAATACATTGATATGGTGCTTGGGGGACATGGTTTAGCACTGCTAGTGTAACAGTTGGACTTGATGATCTTAGAGGACTTCTCCAACCTTAATGACTCTGTAATTCTATGAATAGTGTGTTGTCAGAGAGTTTCAGTTTGTTCATTTCAAATGGTAGCTACATAAGAGTCTCACCTTAGAATTCTCATGTCTGTCTCCCATGCTTTTCCTTTTTCCTAGGCATTTCCTACTCTACAGTTTGTAATTTGTAATCATTTTACTTCTGTGAGAAAGTGGAATATTTCTGGAATTTTGGGGGTTATGTGGCCAGAATTGGGGAGGGGAAGGAAACTCAAGTATCTGAAGCTACTTTGATTTGTATAGTTTATCTACAGCAAGTTCATTCTTTAAGCTGTTTGCTAATGTTTGGCAGGTCCTTCTGCCATCTAGTAGTCTTCTCAGTCTTTGGCTGGTTCCTGTCATTCTTCTCTGAAGAGCTTATTTGGCTCAACATGCCACACGTCCTGCTAGCGTTATGTATTGGGAGAATGTGCTTCCCCAGTAGAAAGTGTGTGTCTTAAACCATACTTTAGGTTTTTCTATCATGCCAAAACTTAAGCCTATGTTGGTTATGTCTGGTTTTCTGATTCTGTTGCTAATTCAAGGATATTTTGCAACAACATTCATCTGCCAGTTGTATTGTGATTTTACTTCTGTTCATTTTATGTGCAGTTGTCTTGGGCTGTTTCTTCTCCTTTTTGGCCGCATATTTCATTAACAGTCCATTTCAACCTTTATTTGGCTTGGTTCTGCAAGCCAGCTTACTTAAACATTGAAGGCTGGATCATAAGTTAGACCAGGATTATCTGATGTTACTCTACACAGATCTGGGGAAGGCAGGTAAAAAAAAGCAAAGTAGTACTTCCTGGCTGTCAAAACCAGAGAGAGATGAGCTCAGCAGAGCAGGAACCAAAGATGCATTCTCATGACTGTAACCATGGTCTCCTTTCCTCCTCCTTCCATGCTTCCGTGTATACAGCCAGGGGTGCAGCACCTCACTCGTGCCAGTCCTTCTCTGGCACTCATAGTGTTCCAGAAGTGGGACATTAAGAGTAATGGGGAAAATACCAAGACTGTCATTTCCCTGGCATTCGCTTGCTGTACTTCTGCCAGCAGGAATTTATTTCTTGAACGTAAAGGCAGAATACTATATAATATACCACACAAATTCTCTCTACACCATATGCAATGATACTGATAGTTCCTCATACACTTTACAGTTTCATTTATCAATTTGGCTTGTGAGCATTTTAGGATTTATTAGTAAAGATGTTTCCCTTCTTTCTTTTTTCTAATTGAGAATCTTCTGTTTGGAATCCATTTTAAGTTCCTATAGGATCTTTCATCCCATTTTAAAATTTCATCCTGTTTCTGCTATTCTACTTCTGAGTTATCCTGCTTTAGTTTTCTGATACTATGATCTGGTTATATATATCCAGCATGTCTACTGGCTTGCCTAATCAGCATATTTCATTACTACACTGCTGCATTTTCTGCCAAAAGTATTAATGACGTGAAGTAAACTCAGTCACAGAAACTGGTCTATATTCAGTTCTACAGATTTTGTATCGATGCTCTGTCCTTTTTATATAACCAACAGCAATTTCGCATTTAGTTAGCTCTTCAAATGCTTTAATAAATTAGAAGCTCATTTATGATTTCTCCAACTGAAATTGTTTCCCATTTGATACTGTGTTAAACATTCTTTTGCCTAGAAAATTAATTTTTTTGTTAAAGGTGTTCTAGCATGACTGTCTTCGCTATGCTGTAGGATGTACATACCGCAGCAAAACAACAAACCTAAACTTTTCCAGTCCTGATTTTACTCTGTTCTGTATCTATACAAAATTATCTGCCTATTAAAATTTCTCCTGGATTATTTATGGGAGTCATTAACTGAAAACAGTGTTCTTGTAATCAAACCTGTACTGCAGTGGCACTTTCAGATTGCCTTCATACTTAATTTCCTTTCAAATTCTGAAAATTCGCATCCAGGTTGGTTTAATGGATCTATAATTGTCATGATCAACCTTACTGAGGGTAAATCTGACCCAGATAGTATGAGATATCTATCCAAGGAAACCCTTGTAATTGTTTTCTAAAATGATTGTGACTCAACTGTTTCTATTTTTGCAGTCTACAGCATTACTCAGTAGCTGTAAAGCTGCCTTTCTTACTTTATTTCTGTCTTTTCTTAACAAAGTGTGTTCTGTATTCCCAACATACTTAGCTTCCGTATCAACAGCTGTATTAATTTCTAGTTTCATGTGCAATACCAGCATAGTCCCCTCACTTTATTGTCCAGTCCTCTTCAAGTTCTGTCCAGTTCAAGTTGAGATATTTAACTGTTTTGTGAATTGCTTAGCAAAAATTTTTTACTTACTGTATTTCACCACTTGACTGCTATTTTCAGTAGCATTTGGAGTTTCTTCTAAATATCACTGAACTTCTAAGTTCCTTGCTTGTCCTTTATATCAGATGTGAAGATCACATAAATCTTTCCCTACCTTTCAGCTGTATGCTTAAGTTATTAGTTGTTCTGTCAAGAAAAAGCAAAAAGGGAAAAAACAGTCAAATTGTTTGAGACCATGAAATTTCTAGGCCTGTCTTGTATTCTTAGTGACTGGGATGTCTGTTTGGACTCATTATCCTTCATGTACATTAGGAGTACATTTTAGAGGTAGTCCAGCATGTATCTGCCAAGTCCTCACTGTAAGTGGAAGTTAACAAGTTCTCATGTTTAACCAAGCAGTGCTGGTGATTGGGCATTTCATGGCTTTGGAACACAGCATATCACTTGGCTGAAATACTATTCTGGATACCTGGAAGGTAATATGCAAAATTTAAAAGTCACATATGTAACATGAGCAGCATTTTGCGCGAGTAAATGCTAGTGATGGTTCCTTATTTCAAAACACATTTGAGAACTATGTCAAAGTTTCTTGGTGACTGAACTCCCTCTTCTGTGCTAGAGAGCACCTTGCTACTTGGCCGCTTACCAAGAACCACATTGAACCCAGCCATTTCTTGTCTTGCTCCTGGCAAATCTCCGAATTACTGACTCACTGCTATGGTTAGTGCACTGTATTAAGCCAGAGACACTTTTTTTAATGTAATTCTAGAATGATTCTGTTATCAAGTAGACAAATGTCCAAAATCTCTAGTGCCCAGGAATCCCTGATGTTATAAGACTTTTAGGTATAATACTTGCCAGTGATATCGCACTGAAACCTACAAAGCCTACCCTAAAATGGGCAGCAGTCACCTGAACCTGGCAGTGCTATTGAACAGTTTTTGACATCAGGAGTTCTGGACATGAGACACGTTTTGTATCTCCCTTGGGCAGCTGATAATAAATGATGAAACACTTCTGTGAGTTCCATTGAGGAAACTTTCTGGTAAACATCAGACTTAAAGTAATCTGCCAGTCAAGTCTACCACTTGGACATGGTGTGTTAAAAGCAAAATGATTGGTAGAATGCTTTTGAGAAATACCTTCTTTTTTAAATCTTAGATTTGCTATTAGACACTAGTTTATACAGAAGTGGAGACGTCTGACAAATAACACTTTTGCACAGTCTAGCAGATATGTAATATTGCAGATTTTTGCTAGGTTTGTGGCTGTTATAATTGCTTTTTTCGCTTGTCAGCCTGCACATGTTTTTATTTAGTTATTTGGCTTTTTAATATAATGTGCACATTATTTAAGTCATTTGAACATCCTGAAAACAAGGACATGTTTTCTTCCATAAACAGAATATGGAAAAGTATTATGCCAAATTTTAGAGTCCTTATTAATGCGGTTGAATAACACCTTTCAGATTCTCCATGGAGTTAATTTTTGTCTCTTGTGCCCAGTTAAACATTATAATACCTCATATGTGGTCATTACAGAACTTGTTTCCTTAGACTGTCGTTAATAGTGGCAAATTAAGATACTGAGCTTGTTGATTATTCTTCAAGGTTTTTGAGAGCTTTAATCTACCAAGCTGTATGTAGTTGACACTTTTTTAAATATCTGTTGACTGTAGCTTTAATTCATTACCTCAACATCTGAGAAACCAAACCTTGGTACTTTCTTTGACCACAAGTTTCATCCTAAACTATAGTTTTTATCTCAGTGGGTAGTGTGAACAAACTATTACTTTCTTTAAAAATAAGGACATTTTCTCTGTCCTCAAAATGATGTATTTGGAGCTTTTTGTGCAAAAGTAAAACAGGTGTGTATTGCAGTTTTTCATCGTGATGCATAGGTATAAAAGGCAATTTAAAAATTAACTGGTATGAGTATCCCAAGTAGCCTAGCCATGGCAACTCAGTGTTGTGCAGTCCTGATTTATCTTGCTGCTTCAGAAAGTAAATTTCTCTTCTTGCACAGCTGGGTTGCTTCTACACCACCTCGCTTAACCCTGTCTTTCATATATCTGTATTACAAGTTTTATCTTATGAACAATTCTCTCTACATTACTTTTTACAAAATGAAACAGATGCTGTGAAAAGCTTTGCCTGGGACTTGCTAAGTTGTCTTTTCTAAACTTGTTCTAATACAGATATTCTCAAATCATGGTGTTGGCATTACAAGAACCACTGTTTTTCTTTACAAAACTGATGCATGCAATGTGAGGCAGGTGATTAGTCTGTTGTATAAGGCAGCCTGTGTCAAATGGGCCACTACTGAGTATCTTCCAAGGCCTTACAACTGCTAATGACATGAAGTAGTTCGTATTTTCAATTAACTACAGCTGGGAGACTAGACATGTTCTGACTTCTTCATGCTGTCTTCTCACCTGCTAAAAACAGCACTGTAGCTGCTGAGGAAATGTGTCTTGATCTGGGAGAATGGGAATTATGGTTACTTTGTGTATTTTCCTGATAGGTTACACACATTTGTTTTAGGAGTGCAAAAGCACCAAACCTAACAGCTGACCAAGCTATTGCCAATACAGTTCCCAAAGCAGATGTAACCATGTTTAATAACAGTACTTCAGGACAGTTTGTACTCCCCACTTGCTTCCTCACGTCTTTGTTTTAATCAACATAAACTAGAATGTTAGAAGGGCCAGCTAAAGCTGCTCTGCTTTCATAAGCCATTCAAGATCTTTCCTGAAGTGGGAACAAATGGCTTCTTGGCCTTTGTGGCTTACCTGAATGTGGCAGAAGCTTGTAGTGCTACTGCCATGACTTCCACTAGTGCAAGTGTCTAGCAGCTCACCGTGACAAGGATGTTAAACACCAAGCTAATGAACCAGTTGTATTGGGAAGACATTTTTCAAGTCTAATGAAGAACTTACCATGTGTGTCAGGTGTCTTTATTAGCTTCCATGTAATGATTTACCAAAATAAGGGTATAGATCTAATATCGATACCCAACTGAGACGGAAAATAACTCTCTAACAACGAAGTTAGAAAGTGTATGCTTTATTACGGCCGGACCCGCATCGAGATCATTCCCAATATGCAGGTAAAGTCACAAAGCATTACAAGGTCTATTTATCTACAGAAAATTCAACATAAATGCATATTCATATCATTGCCACCACCCACTCCCCACTTCGTATGGTAATTACCTGAAAACTAGTTAAGCATGCGCAAACAGCTCT
>VYZT01040062.1:9733-80777 GCA_013400735.1 Pomatostomus ruficeps
GAGGGGGGGGCTATGATGCTCACCCACAACCAGACAGGAGGCTGTGACAGCGGCCCTCCCTTCCCAAGGGGTCTGGGCTCCCAACACAGCCAGGCTGGAGTGGGCCAAGCACTGGCTGGGACAGAACACACACTGCCCTGGGCCGAGGCCTTGAGCAAGTGGCACTTCCCCGAGTGGTGCTGACAGCTTGTGGGGGCAAAGGGAGCCTGCAGGTGGGCAGATGGGGGCCAAAAAAATGCAGGTAAACCCCAAAACATAGGGGCAAATGGGGCAGGTGAAGCTGCAGCGAAGCCCAGATGGGTGCAGCAGGTACAGTGTTTATTGCAGGGATGGGGATATGGGGGGTGGGCAACAGAGGGTCTCCCCCCTCCCTATTTCCCGATACCCACTGCAAATGCTGCTGTCACGGCAACGGAACGGGAAGAGTGCCGGCTGTCTCCCGTTGTCATGGCACCCGGGCTGCGCTGTGGTGACCCTCCAGGATCCCTGGCAAGGGGCTGGGATGGGGCCCCCAAACCACTCTGGGGTTGGGGCAGTTGAGGTCACCCCTATTCCCTGCGCGCAGGGCCAGGACTGTCGAGCAGCCTATGGACACGACCTGGCGGCACCCCCACAGCAGCATCTCTGTAGTCCCCAGACCCAAGTGGCATCCCTATGACCCTCAGCCCCCATGGTAGCACTTCCCAGCCCCTGCCAACATTCCCTGTGGCCTCCATGCCATGCAGCATCCCCATGTCCCCCCCGCCCACGGCAACATCCCTGAAGTCCCCAGCAGTGTCCCCATAGCCCCCAGCCCCGGTGGCATCCCTGCACTATCAAGCCCACGGCAGCCGCGCCATCCCTGCAGGTACGCAGGCGCCCTGGCCGAAGTGGTGGATGTGGAGAGGCTCCTGGGCAGCCGCTCGCTGCGAGAGCTGGAGGAAACGCTCTTCTGCCGGGCCAGGAGCCGCCCCACCAGCTGGGAGAGCTACTGGGAGCGCAACGAGCCCCTGCGCGACGCGGACGAGGCGGCGGTGCCGGTGCTGTGCCTCTGCAGCGCCGATGACCCCGTGCGCGGCCCCCCGGCGCAGAGCCTGCCCAGGGAGCTCTTCCGCAGCAGCCCCTACTTCTTCCTGCTGCTGACCCCGCTCGGGGGGCACTGCGGCTTCCCCCGGCGAGGGCCGGGGCGCTGCTGGGCCCACGAGGCCGTGCTAGAATATTTCAGGGCCATGGGCGAGTTCCTGCGGACGGAGGAGCGGAGGAAGGGGCTGCCGCGGCCCCGCAGGTGGGGGGGTCCTCTGGTAGAGCCTCCCGTGTTCACCTGGCAGAGGTCCTACACGCGGTAGCCCCCCCCGGGGCAGGGTCTCACAAAGGCAGACACTCCGTGTACTAAAATTACTTTATTACAGTTGATTTTTTTTTTAACATTTCCTTTGCTATGATACAAAGGATACTTACAAACAAAATATTACATATGACCTTATTTTTTTTTTCTCTTATTTTCTGACAACTTGGTAACAGTTTTAAATGCACAATCTATACAATTAATACAGGTTATATATGAGCTATAATGTATGTTGAACCAGAAGAATACCAGAATACTGACAATATACTGTACATTAAGCCTTACCAGTTAGTGCTCGTGGCATTTTCTACAAGAAGGAAAACGCACACCTGTAGATTCACTCATACCAGCTGGTGCTACCAGACATGGAAGCAGGAAGGAGTTTAATTCCCCTGGTTAAATCCTTCGTGGCCCATCACCGTGGTGCTGAGCCTGGAAACCTCAGACCAGTGTTCATAGTAAAACAGCAGATATGTGTGTGTTTTTTTCTATCTAATGCTCTGTGGCACAGCACGGCGCTGGCCGGGCTTGGCCATACCTGGATGATGCCCCAGAGCAAATGGCCACGGCGCTGGGGCCGGGCGCTGGGCGAGCTCTTGCTGGGGAGCTGGACCTCCTTAGGGAGGGGGAAAGGAGGAAGAGGAGGAGGAGGAGGAGAGGAAAAGCAGCAACAGCTTTGCTGTCATCAGCAGGCAGCTCTTGGGTTTGTGCACATGAACAGGCGGGCGCCGAGGGGGGAAGAGCAAGCCCAAGGCACGGCGCTCCCGGCACGGCTCCAAGCCCAGCCGCACACGGAGCTCGTGCCCGGCAAACCCTCCACGGGGTCGGGCAGCAGCTGCCCTGTGGTCACCTCCTCGCCAGGAAAGGTTTGTTTTTGTTTCGCAGCCAAAGCCAGAGGTGTGTGGCTACAGGTGTGCACTTCCCCTCCTCCCGCCGGGGTCTACATCACACTGATAAGGTTACATTTTTGTTTTTTATTTAAATTTTTTTTTTCTTTTTAAAGCAACCAGCAAGTGAAGCATTTTTTTAGTTGGCTGGCAAAAAGACCTGGCATTTGCACAAAAGCTGCAAATGGAAAAGAGCCATCCCCTCCTCCCACCCGCTGCATCCCAGCCCAGAAAAATCCCAAACTGTTGGCGGAAGAAAGAAAAAAAAAACCACAACAGAGGTGGCGGAGAGGAAGGGGAGGGGGAACAGGTTGGAAAATACCAGGTTTGAGTTAACATTTCCTTGACTTCACACAATGCTTGTGCAAAAAGAAACAAACCCCCCCAAACAAACAAAAAACCCAAACCCAGAAACATGCTGGAAATAATGAAAACAAATGGAAAGTAATATATAAAATTAAAAATATAAATAGGATGTCTGGCTGACTGGTAGAAGAATAGGTCATTTAGGTTACAAAAAGGAATATACATTCAAGAGGCTCTGAACCCAGTGGGGTAACTGATTTTAAACTTGTGTTAATAGTTAGGCTAGAATTCTCAAGTTTGTCTTTAAAATCTTCACAACACAAGCAAGCTATTTTTAAAAAATATACACTATACACACCTCACACAGCTTCTCCTATCCGTATTACACACGTTACACTACCCTCCCATCCACTACACCGAGGGGGGGGGTCCCACGGCCAAGAGGCCTGGGGTGTCCCCCCATCCCGTCCCGACCCCCCAGCCCCGCGGCTGCGGTGGGGCAGCGATAGCTGCGGGGCCGGGCAGGTCGCTTGGCCCCTGCACGTCTTGCCACAACCTTCTCAAAGCATTTACAAGTCACCAAAGGGCTGTAGCCTTTTATGTTATACACACTTCACTTTGCAACGTTAATTATTTACATCAGGGCTGCCCCCCCCATCTTTTAGCTGTTTCTAGGCAGGTAAAAAAAAAAAAGTTCCTGTTCCAAGCAAGCAGGGGGAAGAGCTGCAGGGGGTTAGGAGGGAAGAAAAGCTGAAGAAAGGAAGCGGGTGGTTTGCTTGCCAGAAGCCAAACCCGTACGCGCACGTCTGCCTCTCCTTCTCTGATCCTTGAATCCTTACAAGCTCCCATTCCCTACAGCCTCCAGGACAACCAGCCCCGGAGAGCACGGCCTCACCGGCGCTCGAACTCCTCTGCTTGCAGCTTCCTGGGATGCTCAGCACAGCTACTGACTCACAGGCTTGCCTCTGCCACAGGACACGGAGCACAGATCCTGACCATTCCCTCACTCAGCAGCAGGTCTTGCAGGGCAAGCCAGCTGCAGAGGGGCAGGGACACTGGGACCCCCACAAGCCACCACACTGCACCCCCAAACTCGCCCTTGGCAGCTGCCACCAGCCACAGTCGGGCTCTGCCGGAGCCGTGCAGAGGCAGCGGCCGCCGACTTCTCAGCTTGTCAACAACCCTGCGCTGATTTCTGCACTCTGCTGAGCTCAGAGTTACCATAGAAATGTGTGATCCTGGCACTAAAAGCAGGCAACGATCTCAAATCAGTCTTTTTTTTTGTTGTTTTTTTTTTCCTCCAGTAGATTTAGGTGAACTCGGGTTTAAGACAAAAGCAGTTGGAAGGGGAAAAACAGATCATTTCTAGAGAGATTGAAAAACATAGTCACAAGCCGGTATTAAACTGCAGCAAAGAACCTGAACTTGGTTCCCGTTGAGTTCAGCTCCAGAGCAAGCTCGAAGTCACCGCTCTGTCCCTCGCACTGCCCTCCGTGTGGCACACGACGCCCAAGGGAAGGGGATTCCATACAGCCATCAGGGAAAACCCAGCTGGAGGCTGGACGCCGAAAGCCCCAGGTGAGCGGCTGTTGGCCTCCCCAGCTCACAATATTTAAGCACAAATTCCTTACAGCATCACTGGACAAGTCTCAGGGATTAGGTGCATGCTGAACTACGACTGGCAATTACAGTAGCTTTTTGCTAGCTGGCACATACTGTATCTATAAATTTTAGTACAAAAACTTAAAAAATACAGAAACTAGGTCAATTTGTTAACTACATATTTACAGATAATTACAATTCTTTTCGCTGACAATAATTAAACTAATTGTCAGTGAAAATTCAAACTGTGCATGTTCTGAGGTACCCGTACTCAAGGGTGGGGAGCGGGGCAGGGGGCCGGAGGGGCAAGGTGGGGGGAAGCTTCCCCCTGGGTTTGTTCACATCCGTGGGGGCAATTCTCAGCCCTCCTGGTTCCTGGTCTCACTGTGTGCACTCAGAGACAGTAAGGAGAGCAGGGGCTGATGTTGGGGTCTATTTTCCCTAGGACATGGCTTTAGGATGTTTTGAGGATGCCAGGCAGGTGCAGAGCCAATGGTCATGTACCAAACTGCCTTCCCCCTGCTAGGGAGCCTTCAGGTGAAGTGCAAGTATTGAGACCCACAGCTCAGTGGTTAAGGTGCTTGTTTGCCAGCAAATCCGATTTACTAAGTCCCTCTCTAGGTGACAAAGAGCTCTCCTTCCCACAGAGAAGGGGGCAGGGATGCAGCAGGCAGCTTCACAGCCCCAGTTGGCTGAACCTCATTGTGCAACAGGAACCCAGGTTATCTGCTGCCACCGCTCCCTGGTGGGGTGATGTTTACTAAAACCACTAGATCTATCAGGTTTTCTTATTTCCTGGCTGTAAACAGCAACCCCCAGCCCTCCAAAGCGCCTCACATGTGTTTCTCAAAAGACTCCGGCTCAATCGATTCATGAAAGTGCAAACTCAACCACAGCAGAGGGACAGTGACCAGCATCCCTGCCTGGATATCCACTGTTCCTCTGTCCTTGGCACGTGGCTCTGGGCTCACTGCGGGCCAGCACTGGGGTGGGAACAGCCCACAGGCCGGAGCACAGCTAAAGACAACACTACACCTTGGGAAAGGGTGAGAACGACCCGACCAAACCTGAGCCTCTCATAAAAAACTCGCAAGAAACCTTCCAAAAGGGACACGGGGCGGGGGGGGGGAGAATTGCCTCCAAATTCTCTGGTAGCACAAAGAGAGCCCAGGGTTGGCATTCTGCTGAGCTACTGGGGCGTCCTTGGGGGAAATGCGAGACCTGACACATGCGGGAACCGCTCATCCCCTGAACTACCAGATGCCTCCCTAAGATGGGGTCTGTAGAGGACAAAGGAGAAGGTCAGAAGGGTCTTCACAGCTTGAGGAGCTGGTGGTGTCCAGCATGGCACTCGCCCCTCTACTATGAGAAAGACCAGGGCAAGATTTACTAGAACTGCAGAGCAAGCACCCAGGAGAGGAACGAGGCCATCCGCTGCTGGCTGGACTCGAGTGATGGAACACACAGGCCTAAAGCAGAATAAAGAATGGACCAAGAGCATCTCTGTGTGTATATATGTACGTACAGATCATACACGTGTGTACTTTCAATCTTCCAATTTAGCTTCTGTTTTGCCTCTCCACGTAACCTAAGAGCCTCCAGGTATCAGACACACGCCAAGGCAGTCAGTGTTCAGAGCTAGCGGCGGCTCCACCTCAGGAATGCCAAAAGCCAGTGCCGGTGCAGCGAGCCAAGACCGTGCCGGGCCTGTGATCTCTCATGGCGAGACGCAGCTGGGGACTCTGAGCTCAGCCTGCTGAGCACTTCACCGGCCCACTCGCCGCCTCCCCAGCAGATCCCTACGTTGCCTCCACTGCCTCCCTATCACTAAACCATCCTGTTTTCTTCTCTGCTGCCTTCTGACTTTCTGGTACCCTCAGGGAGCGCCCTCCTCTCCTTCACAGCACACCCGCAGCAGCTACCTACCCTCTCATGCCCCAGAAAAAGCAAGCTGCAATTAGCAGAGCTGCACTTCAGTGAGGGTTCAGCCCTAGCACAGCCTGTGCCACGTCTGTGCCCTCACCCCGAGAGCCCTGCTGAGGGGTTGCTTTTTGCTCACAAACAGGAGCGCCAAAGAACAGCAGAACTGAAGTGCCCTGACAGAAATGCACAGCATGAGGTGTGTGTGCACCTATACCCACACACACGTACATACAGAGTATATAAATATATACAAATGAGATACCATATATATATATCCAGAGAGATGTGCGTATTCAACAGAGTAATGGTAGACAGTGGTACAATAGGATTTATTGCCTCTCAAGAAATGGCACGTAAGCAGGGTTGAGGGGCTGGGAGTCTGGAGGCGAGGGGTCCTGGGGAGTTAACAACAGCACGGCCCCAGGGTTGCCCCGGCTGCACCCCGTGCAGGTCACAGCGAGTGTGCAGCGCACGTTCTTCCGGCGCGGGAGGGCTGGGTGGGACACAGAGCGATGCCAGCCTGGCCCCAAGCCAGGCAAGTAATGGCTGCAGGGAATTTTTCTGTGGAAAGTTTGGTATCACACCACGTATTTAGTTGTTCAACCTCTTTGAAGCTCACAGGCTTGGAGGGAATGCAGGTGAAACAGAGCTGTGGCCTCCATTTCAGTGCTGCATCTGAGGAAGAAAGCATGTAACGTTCAACATGGAAGGGAGAGGTGGCTGCTGGCTCCCTGGGACCGTGGAGAACACGGAAAATGTGGTCCCTTTCACTGATTTTAAACAAAATCAAAGGAAATTCGAATCAGAAAGAGGTAAAAATGCTGGCTACTCTGCTTTTTCCATCTCTGGACTAAGCTACACCAGAACTTCAGGTCTTTGCAGAGGGGAGAGAAAAATAACCACAGAAAAGAGATTTCAGGGGCAAGCTGGTGATTTGAAAATACCGCAATAAAGTTTGCAAAGTAGTCCACACAGAAGAGTTCCCCAGTGTTAAATACGAACATAAGTGATGCAAGAGAACATCTTTGCTGAGGTACTGGAGTAGTTTCCACAATTTACAGATTACAGTAATTTTAAAACCAAAGTTAGGGCATGACTGCAATGAGCACAACATGGAGCAATTGGCCTCACTTCTAAAAATGCTTTACTTATTTAAAAATAAAAGTAAGAGTTTGCAAACTGATTCAGAGAGTGTTTGCATCTCTCTAGTGCACAGTTGTTCATGTATCGCAGAAATAACCTGAGATACATTAAAATTCTCAACACCAAGGGCCTCCTCAAATACCTCCAAGGCACAGCCTGACACTGAGTTCCTCTGGCTATAGCTGTGTAATGAGGTGCTTCCTCTCGAGATGAGGCAGTTTTGGGACAGCTTTTCTTCCCCCACGTACACACAGGGACACACACATTTAGACCAGTTGATCTGAATCAGTTTTTGCAAACTATTTTAATTAAAATATTAACTTGTTGGAATAGTCCAGGTCTGCACATGATATACATGTAAAAATGGTTACTACACAATTCTTTTTGAATACAAAAAAGCCAATATGGGATAGCCATCATTTGGATTCAGCATTCAGTCATGCTTGACATTACACAAAGAGATGTGTTGAGAGAATTCTGTTGAAGTAGTTCAATTTAAGCCAGAGACTTTGACCAAATTCAAACCATAACAGAAGCAGAAGAACGAACCCACTGAACTTGCAGGTATAGCCTGTCCCCACTGTAGCTGCTGCTGTTTGGGATAGAGGAGCTGAACTCAAAATGCTGTGTTAGCACCATGCTCTGGGCACACCCTCCACACTCACATGGTGAACCCCAATACAATTCTGGCCTTTCATTTTGGTTTTGTCTCTCCTTCCAAACCTAGGAAAACACAGGTACCTTTCCTAAATGAATTTCGCTGCCATTTCAACAACACTGCAATGCAAAAGAATGACCCCAAAACATCCAATTCCACATAAAAACATAGCAGAGGAAAGGACACGACAATTCACAGCCACCACTTGCCCCCAGGAGCATCCAGAGGCACCTCCATGGGACCCACACCTCATCCCAGGCTTCTGTCAACTGTTAGTACTACAAAACTCCTTACTAAGGGGCTGCTCAAACATATTTTGGTGGAGTTTCCATCTTCAATTAGAGTGATTCGCTACGTTAAGATGCTAAAATCCCAGCTGGATTCACCGGACACTGGCAGAGAGTTAAGGATTGGGAGTGGATGTTAATTCAGCTAACGAAAGAACGCCGCCCTGTCGAGTACTGAACAGCAGCGAGACACTATTTACTATATAAATATGTCACGTGGACAAACACATTCGGAAAACCTCGCTTTTGAGCCCTATAAACATATTAAAGGCAAATCCTAGAGTTAGCAGCTAGTGTTTTCTTCAAGATGATTAGTGTGCAAGGAAAAACATTTACAAAGAACCCTGGCTGGTCAGTCCCCAAGACGGAAATCTTTGCCTCAAACCAAACTTCATCTACCTGCTCTTCCCAGAGTCCTGGCTGACCCAGACCATCCTGGCACTGGCACGAGAGCTTGGGGGCATCTCTAGTTCCCAGCACTAAGGGATGGCACGATGCCACAAAGTCATTCAGTTATGAGACTCCCCGACCCCTTATCACTGTATGGATTTCACAACCTCCTTTGCTTCCTTTCAGTAGTACAGCAGCTCCAATGAGCCCTCTGGAAGTAGTGCCTTCTCACATGGTGTGATACGCTGCCAAAATATCACAGCATCTCAAGGGACTGTAAAAGTTGTGAAGTATTGCAGCAATGAAAATAAAAAAGGAGCCTCACATGCAGCAAGATCTACAGTGGTGATGTGGGTTAGTCATTGTCTTGGGGTGATTTTTATGCTCTGGTTTTTGGTTTTTTTTCTTTCTTTCTTTTTCCTATCATCTGCTTAAGCCCGGGAATGGTTTCTGTGACCTTGAGCTCACAGAGAGAAAACCTGGCATGGTTTGTTTCTATCTCTTTGAGATAAAAGCTCAAGTTTTTTTTTTTTTCTTGGTTTCCAGTAGTCTGCCCGGCTGTGAGTTACGACAGAGGGGTTTTTTTTTCCCTGGTTCCTTTTTCTCCCTTTTTCCCCCTTTCCGCTGGGATTGCAGGTTTGTTTTTTTTTTTTTGGGTTTTTTGGACTGTTCAGCCTGGTTTTTTTCCCTGTCTGAACAATCAGACGATCTCCGGGGAGACAGTCGGTGGGACCCTCGCCCGGCGCTGCCGGACCCCCCAGCCCAGCCGGGCCGAGCCTTCAGGAGAAGTTAAACTAAAGAAAGGAGAGACTCTGAAAATTCCACCATCTTTCCTCCACAGTAGAGAAGATTTACTGCCTAATATTATTCAAGTTTGGGGTGGTGTTTTTTTGTTTGTTTTGTTTTCTTTGTGCCTGCGTGCACCTTGCTTGTTAATAAACAGTTTCTTTTTCACGTCTCTCCAAAAAGATTTTAATTCCGAACCTTGGCTGGGGGGAGGGGCTGTAATTCTGCCTTTTAGAGGAGATACCTTTTCGGAGTCTCCTCCCAAAATTTGTCTCAAACCGGGAGAGTCATCAGCTGGGAAAGAGTCATTGGCTCAGCTCCTCCTGGTACACCATGGCAACTAAACATTTCAACAGTTGGCTACACGCTACATGTAAACAGGAAATTGCAACAAGCCAAAAAGGTAATAAATTGGTGGATGTAGTGTAATAATGAAAAACCCGATCAATGGCATTTTGTGACTATGGCATCCTTCAAAACACCTCTGGCATTTGAGACTGATTGGCTAAAAGTCTAAACATTTCTGAATGGAGCAAAAAGGACTACGCTGGGCTCCAAGAATTATTCTGATGCTTAGCTAAAATGAGATGTCACAGTATTAGCTGTACAAGTGCATTACTTACGCTCCTCTGCCCAACCTCATCTGAGCTACCAGCAGCACAGTTAGGGAGTGCCAAAGCAGATAGACAGTTTCAAACATTCCTAGCCTGTTCCCTCCAGACAGGTTTACCTACAGAGGTCTCGGGAAGCTGACCAGTGCCTTCTGAGAGAACGTCACTTCTTACACGACATGGAGCGGGCACTTGGGTAGAAAGGCCCTGTTGAGCCCTGGTGTCTCTTGGCCTCTCTTCTCACCTTCTTCCTCACCTATAACTCTTTGAAAATGCCTCTTGAAAGAGGCAATACCCTAGAAATTTATCCAATTTAATGACAAATAAAAACGGAACAGAAGATCCAGCTGTTCCTCCCCTGGATGTTGGTTTAAAGGCAGCTCGCCTGGTTTTTGCAGGGTGGCAGATCGAAATTTATGGACATGGGAGGAGGTCTCCATTCTCCCTCAGACTTCCTACATGGATGGCACGATGAGGGCAGTCTGAGGCCCTTCTGTCCTGTCAGTGTGATGACCACCAGCCAACTGTTCTGACTAATTGCATATATTTCTCAGACGCCCTCCCAAGACCCCTCTGAAAAGTAAAAAAAAAAAAAAAAACCAAAAACAAAAAACCAGCAACGAAACAAAAAACCGAAAACTACCCCCCCAAACCCTGCAGCCAAATACTATGACATCCCAGTTAGTAAACACAAAACGTAATGCTTTACAAAATGAATACAATATTCCATGTGCACCCAGCTTCCACACGTCAGCACCGCACTGAGGAGGCTGCTGGGCTGGTGTCTGTAGGCAGTTTCTGTTGGCAGACAGCTCCAGTGGAATTGCCACCCTCAGTTATTGTTTAAGTTATGTATAAGACATGTGTGAACCATTGGATATTTGTGAAGTAACACTTGTGCTCCTGCTCATGCCCTGCTCCGTCCGTCCCCCAGAAGCTGTCCGCCTCAGAGCCTGGGGGCTATTGCGGACCCCTATAGCACTACTTCGAGGTACCCCCTGCATGGGCCCCGAGGGGTGACCCCATGGCTGGGGTCCACCTTGCATTGGATGGCCCCAAGCTTGTGGTGGGCCACCCATGGGATGACCCCAGTGAGGTCCTGCACCCCCAGTAGGATTGTGGGACCAGCCAGAAGCTCCCGGGTAGCTGTGGCTGAACGCCTCGGGGGAGAGATTAGAAAGAACCATATTACTAAAACCTAGCCTCATGCTTTCTGAGTCAAAGGCTTCGATCTCGCGAGCTTGACGCTCCAGCAGGCTTCGTATCCGCTCGGTGCGCTCATTCTGCAACGCCAGCATCTCCTCCTCAATCTAGGAAGGAAAAAAAGAGACAGTCTGTAGCAGCAGGACAGGCACAGCCTCTGGAGGACCTGCAACAGCTACCAAGGGACCTTCTCCCTGTGTTTGTGCAGGAAACTGGCTCTAGAGCAGACGTCCATGGACACGCAGCCCGTTCTGAATACAAAGGGGTGAATTTTTTAAGGGTTAAGTTCCACAGACCTGCACATGCCAAAACATGGTGAACACCAATTGGAGGGTGTTGGTCCCTGTTCCCAATCAATACACAAATTTGAGGGATGTGAATCCAAAGTTTGCACTGGTATCAACAGCTTGACGTAAATTAATCTTTTAAAATGCAGCAAAGCCTACAGCTTCCATAGAAGCCTACTGGAGAAAGCACCTCCAGGTACAGCCTGCCAGCACAGCTTATGGTGACCTTCACTGTTTGTAGCTGAATCTCATGATGATTATGATGATGACTGCTGTTTTCTCCAGGATTCAGTGCACAAGCCCACATTCAGCTTCCTCTCTAATATTCACTGGCCAGATTTTCTTAGCTCATGTATTTATCATCTCCTATCTACCCCTTTCCTAATTTGGTTTTCTCATATTTCACTGCCCTGATACTTTCTCCAGGGTATGTGGCTGAAGGACATAGGCAGTGCTGTTTGAGCTGTGTGGCAGATTATTAGCTAGATGATATGCAAGCTGGCAACTCCAATTTCTCCCCCATAGCACTGTTTCAAATTGGTTTCCAAGATTACTTTGGTAGGGGCACTGGGATCAACACTCTAAATACTGAAAACACAGGACTATGGCCTCCTGACACCCATCAGACAGGGATGAATGCCTTTCTTATTGAAATCTTTGCATTCAGGTGGAGAACTAAAACCCATTATCTTCTTGGCAGCACTGAAAAAGCTACTTTTGGCCTCAGTGAAAAAGACCAAATGGGTAAAAAAAGCAGTGGCCAAGACTTTTAGCACAGCTCACTGGCATCTCCCTGCTGTCAGCAGCAACATGGCCATGAGGTGTTATCTTGCTCTGTGCTCAAGGCACCAGGCAGAGCCTTGTACTTCCAAGCACTCTCTTGCCTGAGTCAGGGAATATGCAAAGCAATTTCATCTGGAATTTAGGAAACAATCTGCTCCAGCATGAGTCATCTCCTGAGCCATTTGGGGCTTTCAGAAACTCCTTTTCCACTTGCCTGTTACTCTAGGTGAGTGACAGACTCTGCACTGAGCAGCCCTGCTCACTATTCCTGCTGAAAGCCATGAAGGCAGCAAAGGAAGAAGGTGCCTTCTCTAACATCAGCTCTTTAAAATGTTCTGCTTGTTTTTTTCCTGTCCTGCTATCTAAGCAGAATCCTCCTTTTTCAATGTCTTCAGCATGTCACTGTTTTCAGTCTCACTGACAGTGTAACACATAGGACTTGGTGCAACTGAACTTCACTGAAAGGCCTGACACTGTGTTGAAGTGACATCACTCAAACCACTCTGAAGATGAAGTGTCTGAGGCATGTGGGAAGGAAATGACTAAATCTGAACTCTTTTAAAGACACTCTTGGGACATGCTCATTGCTGGTGCAATACAAACAACATTTCACATCAATGGGGCTTGGCTACTCCCTCCTTACTCCAGGGCTGGACATGACACGCATGCTCTGGCGAGTTACGGTGATGGGCACCACCAAAAATAAAGAGCAGCTGAAAAGGAAGCACACACTAACTTCTGGAATCTGGTTTATTATTGAACACCAGGGACTGACTTTGCCACAGGCTACACATTTATTTGTGCATATAAATGCTGACATTCTTCTTGTGCACATACCTGCCCTTTCTCTGGCTGCCAGCTCCAGTTAGCACATGCCAGCAAACACCAGGGGACATCGCTGAGGGACCCACACCAGAACACTCGCAACTCTTAGTTCTTACAAAAACAGAACATCACCTCTCCTCCCAAAAAATACCCCTGCAAAAGAACGACGTGTCTGCCTCTGGACCCACATGTTTCCCATTGAGTCGCTGCCAAGTGACTGGAACCCCACCAAGGTCTCATTGCTGGTGCATGACTTGTGATTTTCATGTGCCAGGACTGCACATATTGCTACAGGAACCTATGAGAGCTGAAGCACCATCCATTATTTTCCTATTCTAAGGCAATACAGGGACACAAACACATAGAAGATTACGCTAGGTGATATTTTTATCCGTTTTTCCTCTCTGTGAAGTACTATTGCCCAGCTTCCTATTCCTGTTACTGATGCCAAATCCTCCACAGGGGTTTTTCACGCACAGAGACTTCAATCCTGGTACACAATGGAAGACTTCTACAACATTATTATTGGTTGATGTGGGTTTCTTTGAGTCACTGGCCTCACTGCAGCATCTAACACTATCTGCAATATATGCTGCTCCCACAGAGCAGGGAGCACTGGCTCACTGTGGCACTTCCTCCCCGAGCAGCTCGTGCCACCAGAGGGCAATGCACCTCCAGAAAAATCCATACTCGTGCCAGGCTGTGACAGGATTGGGAACCAAAATAACCAGCAGTGGTGTCTAAAGGCAGCTATTGCACACGAGTGACACACAGGAACTTTGCTTTCATAAATTAGCCTGTTTTCTGAGAGCAGATGTCTCCTTGCAGAAGACCAAAGTCTGGCAGGGTTGTGCTGCCTCCTTGGGGTGCTCCCTCAGCTGGCCGTGAGGTGGAGCAGTGCTCTGTGGACTATCTCAGCACCCATCCATTAGCCCCTGGAAGAATTTCAGTAATTACCCTAATTTAATACCCGCTGATGACCAAAGTTGGGAACTGTCGTGTGAATGGCAACGGCTGACACCTATAGGGCAAGTCTAAGGGGAAAACAACTGCAGGAGGAAGGCTGACAGTGTATTTCCTTTCACCAGTTTTTGGTGCATTTCCCTTCCCTTGGTCTGTGCAGGCCACTCACGTTTCTACACACATGGCTGGCACTGCAAAGAAAAGCAAATTTCAACAAGGAGCACCTGAATACAGGCAGCCAACTACATGCTGAGATCAGGGCAGTAGCAGATGCCCCATGCATGTGGCTTTGGCTACTTCAGTTTGCTCCTAAGATACAATTTTGTAGGGAAACTGCAGCCCCCAGCTTTAGGTTGTTACTGACTGCTCTCTGATGGGCAAGGGAAGCCACTCCCCAGCTCAGAGACAGACAGAACAGTTCTCTTTCCCTTCTGCCCAGAGAGGCACAACTCCCTCTGGCACACTTCAGGCAGCTCTATCCCAGCCACAAGCTGCTCACACAGGAGGGCTGAGCTGGCAGAAAGTTTAGTCTATGTGTCACTGAGCTTTCAACCCCAGAGAGACAAATACCAAAATGACCTGTGTTACTATATACAGCAAAGTAGGAGCAGTTTCTCTTTCATTGATAAGTGGAATGTAAGATCTGAAATATGGAGCGTGCTAAGGATGCTCACATGCCCACTTTACCTTCTGCTCCAGGAGGGCCCGGCGGAGGGACACCCTCTGCTCAAGATCACGCAGCTCCCGATCGTGCTGGGCTTCTGCCTGCATCTTGATTTTACTCTGATATGCGTTCAGCAGCTCCAATTCTTGCTGCAGCTGCATCTTCAAAACCTGGCACTCTGCTTCCTGTGCCTCATCCAAACGCAGCTGGGAAAGACAGACAATAGAGACGTTTCACCACGGGGTAACCACTGCTGCCACTCCAGGGGAGGACCGCAGGGAGGGGGAGAATGGGTTGGGACATTGTTTTCTTAGCAATACAATTGGTCTCTATTGTACTTCGCTTCACTGAACAGAGGACCTACAGTGACAAAGACTGGTGACAGTGAGCCCACAGCACTGATGCAAGTGATGCTGATGAGCAGTGGTGCCTCAGGAACCACGATCCACACTGCAGAGACCAGACTGCTGGAGGTGCAAACATCCTCAGCTCTCCTTTCGCTACAGGCAAAGAGAAGCTCTCTTGCTCTGTTCAACTGGATTAACCAATTACCTCTACCCAGGAGACTTAAGTCCATAGCCCTGCCAATGCAGGACTTTGGGCACAAGGATATAATGAAATAAACCTAAAAGCAATATGATACTGAACTTTTAACCTTGCCATCATAAATGAAGCCAGCTACCCTGCCTCACAGCGTTAAATTTGTGTACAAAGTGATGTGAGCAGGACACAATATGCAAGAATTGCAAAGAAAAGTGCACATTTAGCTGTAGCAAGGACTCGAAGCATTGCTCATGTGGTCATTCCTTAAACAAGGAATCTCTTAAAGAAGGAATCACAGAACTTTCACAACACTTTGACCTCAGATTTACAGTCAAAACTGTGGACTCCTCCATGACTCAATGAGCATCTTCCACCAGTGGGACATGCTTTGGTTGGCATCATCAACAAATCAAAACCTAAATGAGTTAAGACAGCCAGTTGCAAACTATTTAATGATGCTCTAACAGGGATGTTTTATGTTGCCACATTTCATGCAAAAGCAGTCCTCTGGCCACACAGATGCATCACTTTGCATCTCTGCAACAGCAGCTTCAGCTTCAGCCTGCCTGGAGGGGGTGGTAGGTCTTTCCTCTACGTTTGAACTCTGCTTTCTGAACACAGAGGAAGGACTGTGCAGGGAATGGCGTGTGCAGCAAGGAAGCAGAAAGCCTGCTGTCAGGAGACAGAGCGGTTAAAATGCAAACATCCCTCTTTGGCTGAGGAACCCTGGGTCCCTCGGAGGCGACTCACAGCTTGTGTAGAGAGCATTTCATTAATGCTGTGATCATACTGCTCAGCCAGGATAGCCAGCTTCCGGGTCTGCTCCTCCTTGAGCCGTTTGAGGACAGCTTTATGTTCACTCTTTGGCGTGGTCTCCAGCAGATGGTTTCTCAGTGCTTTGTACTGTCTGGTTTGGATCTTGCATGTATCCTGAAACTGCTTCTTTATCTGTAGTTCTTTTGACTGGAAAGATGGAGGGGACACAAAGAAAAAACCAGCATGTTTCAAATGAGCGAAATATCCATTCAAATGGATATTTAGGATTACATTAAGGATATGAGTTCAAGAATCCACAAATGTATATTAACATCTACAGTGCAAGGAGGGAAGCAAAATACACAAGAGGCAATGACTATTGCTGCAGCTGCTTTGACACTGCTACTGTGCAAAACAATTACAATACAGACACTTTTATAACAAAGCTCCAGCCTAAATACAGCTGTCTCTGCACAAAGAGCCTCACATTTGTCACTGGACTGGATCCAGTCCTGGGTGTTGCTTTTCAAGAAAAGTTCTTGAGGGACAGGACTAATACTTATTAGCACCAAAAGCCATACTTACACGACTGTGCTTGTATGGCACATATATATGAACAGTGCTTAATGTCATGAAAAGAAGCAGATCTGGTGCATGGGAAAGGACAGGAAAAAAGAGCAATGCTTTTTCCATTGACGGTTTGAAGAATATAAGATGTATTCTAACCCTTGATAATATGAGCCTGGTTTTCATAAAGAAACCCAAAAAGACTAGATGCTTTAAAATGTACACCACAAAACAGCAGTATTGTGCTGGTCTAGCAAACAAAACAATTCCCCAGTCCCAGTGAAGGCTTACTGGAAATGGAGTTTTCCTCCCTTTGCACTTGCTAGCATCTCTGTATTGTTTAAAGACATAGCTGTGATTGCACACAGGGCTAGGAGACACAAATTCTGGAGAAGGTATTGGGATCTGGTTTTGCTGGATGACCTTGAAGAAATTAATCTTTTTTCTTTTACCTGCCTTCAGAGCAGCTTGTGAAGTCTAACATCTACTAAGTGTTTCAAGATCCTGAAAAGGAGGGTGTTCTTGAGTTCTCTTTATCTTTCTATGGGATGGCTGGCAGGGATACTTCTAACAAAGCAAAACCCAGAAGTGATGAGTGATAATGGTTAACTGACAGATGGTCAAGTTCACCATGGCAAGAATAAATAAATAAATAAAGACAAATCACTAAAATCAGACATGAGGGCCTTCCCACTGTTAGGCACCATGCCAAATACTGATGCACTAGAGGCACAAACAGAGCACAGAACCAGATTCCTGTTCGAGTAAGCTGGCAGAGCTGTAGGATGTGAACCAGTGAGGCAGATATCTGTGCATGGCCACATCAGCCCCTGCACTGCCTGCTCCTGGCACTAACTCAGGGCTCAGCAGGGCAGCTGGTAAGCCCAGCACTTGCAGCCACCTTGGAAGGTGCAGTGGGATCAAACAACACACCCAGCCCAAGCACATTTTGCTGCATAAAACAACAATAACACTTTGCTAACCTGATGCAGAGAACAGGACAAAGATGGGTTTCATTCAAATCAAAACACGTATCATGAAGAGGAATGCATCACTTTTAACCTTTCTAAATTTCACAGAAAGTTATTTCCTTCCAGGAAACCTTTAAGGTTGTTTCTCACTGTCCTTAAGGGAAGTGTCAGCAGGTTACACATTCCCATCAGGGACCTGGTCACAGCAAAACACTATCAACCTATTTTGTCCTCATTTTCTGTGAAGTCTTGCTTGGACACCAGACTCTGTTTACAGGCTTCCAATCCAAAAGCTTTAACAACAGGAAACAGAAGGGAGGGGTAAGATTTCCAGTCAGACTTCTGACAAGATCATTTCAACCTAGTATTGTGAAATACCAGCAAGCGAGTATTTGCATCACAATTAACACACTCAAAATTATAACAGCCGTTTTCACTGAAGGGTGAATTCTAGTTATGGGTCCTTCTGGTGCTGTCATAGAACAGACACTGACCGTTAAAAACCTGCTTCCAGGACAAAAGGCCTCACTAAATAACAAAGGGAAAGCCTGAAATGTGCCCTTGAGGGAAAACGTTGCTGGAGAGAGAAACTGAACAAATGGTCAAATTATCTATTCAATTAAGAATACTTGCCTGCATTAGTCAGAAACAGGAGAAGGAGTTAATGCTAGAGAGCAGCCTCGATAAAGAGGGGATTGTGCTACAAACCCAACGGTTGTCCACGGGCTGCATTATTAGCACTGCGTGTACGCAAAGGTGCAGGATTGACAGCTCAAGCCTGAAATCCTTCACTAATCACAGAACAGCCATGCAAAGCAAAGTGCAAGCTTTCCATGCTCCCTGCAAAATGCCCCAGCCCTGTCCTCCCTGCAAAAGGGAAGGGGTTGGAGAGTCTGCAGAGGTGAGAGGGCAGCCAAGCCCCTGCAGCACAGATCCCACTGTCCCAACTGCAGCCAGGGAAGGAGAACGGACATGCTGCCCACTCGTGTTTGCACCACATCACCTTGGGGAGGCAGAACTCATTCATGCTAATCTCAGAAGGATCAACCTAATACAGCTGCTTCAGTTTTATTCAGCTCAGAGTGCAGCACAGCTTCCCTGTGAAGTCATCAGCTATTTATACACTATATCCTTGGAGATTCTCAACAGTGATCAGATGGTCCCTTGTTCTCACAAGCCAGGTTTTCACTATTTAATATTATTCTAATATTGACAAATCAGGTATAATTTTTTTTTCTGAAGTTCTGTTTTCAAGTTGGTTATTTTCTCCATAAGAAGATAACTTGCAGGTGGTGAAAACTAAGTCAGATGGAAAATACCATGAAGAGGAAAGATGTAGAACAACAAAGAAACCCCATGCTCAGTATGCCATACACTCATTTTGTTACTGGCACAGCTGAACACTGGGTGGAGAGAAGAAGTCTGCCTCCTCAAAGGAAATGTACCAGGCAGCTTTGTGGAAGGCCTTATACTCCCTTCTCAGACACTTCAGAATAAACCACTGGACTTCTTCGGATGAAGAGAAGGCTTAAATGAAAACACTAAAAGCCTCAATTACAGAGGCCCCATAGTTCTGGTCAGCCACCACAGCTACAAGGGCAGCATGAGAAACCCAGGAGAGACAGCACAGGAAAGGTCAGTGCCAGGAGTTTCCTGAGGACACTGCACTTGGCCTGTGTCTCTCTCTTCCCCACTCCCCACGATGCCAGATTCAATATAAGAACACTACCCAGGTATGTTAGCCAAGACTGAGAACACAATTCATTTTGATGCACACAGCAACAAAAAGCTTTGGGTTTTGTTTTTAAATTACACTGCTTCATTACAGAAATACAGATTTTATTTTTGTATATGGGGGAGAGAAGGATCAGAAAATCGTGTAGGAGGGGGAAAAAAAAGCATACTGCAAACATTAAATGCATTTTGAACTGCCCCATAAAAGAAAGGACATTGCTGAGAAGAGCTTTTCAAAGAAAAGGAGGGACTAGCGGTGCTGTGGCCTGCCTGCAATACCCTGCAACCCTGATCACCACTGCTATGGTGCTCTTCAAATTAATGAGCTTCAAATCACCTTGGCCCTGCGTACACTGAATGGGCTGTAATGGACCACTTTTCCATGGACCACTTTTCCAGCACCACCAGCTCGCACTGGTGTTCCTACATCCCTTAGTACCTCCAGAGTTCCTACACCACTTAGTACCTTCAGGCTCTTGGGCTGCTGCCGGACCTCCATGACGTGCTTGCGCCGCAGCTCCCGCTCCCGGCGCTTGTTGTACTCCAGCTGGTTGGTGAGCTCGGTCTGGTGCTGGAGCCGGATCAGCTCGCAGCGCATCTTCTGGATGGTGCTGAGATGGCGGAACTCCAGCTCCTGCATGGACTCGTGCTGACGCAGCAGCATGGCGTGCTCCAGGTCCTTCTGTGTTTGTCTTTTGTTCAGCTCCTAACAGGACAGAGGGAATTATTAGGTTCTTTGTACTTACTTGGATTTCCGTTCACAAAGTGACATTTCACTGTGTTCACAAGGGCATTTCTCTCTTTCCAAGGCATCTGAGGACAGACCACAGAGTTTCTTGGTCTTATCAGCAGCAGACAGCAACGCCACCGGTAATTTTTCCTTCCTCATTTCACTTTTCTTCTTCCTGTTCTAGATGCTCAACAGGATTCACAATAAGCATTTTCTGTTAACTGTTGTGTCTGATGACTTTTTGGACCTAACAATTCTCCTGGAATAGGACATTAATCTGTACACTGGATGCCACAGGGATTACCAGATGGCACTGCCAAGCATCAACCCACTGTTCTACCAGAACACTTTGGATGTGCTAACGAACACTTCCATTTGATTCCAGCTGGATTGCAGTGCTCCTGTGAGATGCACTTCACACAAGTGCGTCCAGGTCTCATCTCTGCCTGTTCCCTTACCTCCCGAACCAGGTCCTGCTCCAGGTTATGGCGGCCCAGGAGCATCCGTCTCTTGAAGCGGCGACACTCCAGCTCCAAGTACTGCCTCTGACGCCTCAGTAAGTTGGCCTCTTCCTCTGCCTGGAAATGCTGGATGTTCTCCTTTTGCTTGGAGAGCCACTCCTGCTTCTCCTTCTTTGGAGTGCTCTGGTTTTCATTCAGCTCCTGATAACAGCAAGGTAATTAATTGTGGAATAGTTACATTAAGTTCCTTGGCCATGAACTGAACAGACCTGGCTAATAAATGACTGAACTATGTTCTACCCTCTCTTCTCAAGGTTTGTGCCATCTCAGCCTCTTCAAAATGCATCACATCAAATAAGGAACACTAAGGAAATACCAGGAGACAAATCACAGTGGAACAGATTTAACTACAGCGCTTTTTTTTTAACTGGCCAAAATACTGGTTTATGTCCACAGTTTCCGGACCTACATATTAGCTGAAAATGTCAAAATGATGGGTTGCCACTGAAAACACTTGGAGGTACTGCCACACTGCCTGACAAACATTTTTACAGGCTCCCAAAGGACTGAGAGAAGGAAAGCGTTGACGTCCTGTTGTTCAAACAGAACTCCAGCCACATCAAGCACATCAGAATTCTTTTGTCTTGCTTGATCAGAGCACATATTTTACAGTAACTCATCAAGGCAGAGCTGCTCACTGAGATGCCATAACTCACAAAAACAACGTAAAGAAGTTCACAGGTAAAACTTAAGAGTTTCCACATTTGTACTACATTCAATACAAAGCTTAAAGTATCTTTGGCAAAAGACTCTGCTTGCTTGAATTGCATACTAGAGATGCCCATGCAGTAATTAAGACTTGTTGTGATACATTTCAACTGAAGTATGAGACAGAACTCCTCTGTATTTCATCAGTGTTTCTTGGTGCTCTGTGATCTACTGCCCACTTAGAAAAAGATTCTATGTTATTATAAAGAGCCCACGCTACTATAGTTTTTGTTAGATCTTTCTTGGCTCTGCTGCTCTTTAGCCTTTTTTTCCCCTGGGAAATGCGTATGTTTGGGAATATTCCCTTTTGGAGCAAGTTCCAAAGTTGTGTCACACAAGCTGATGGTTGAGCATTAAATGGTTCTTTCAAAGAAATTATTTATAGTGCTTACTCCACAAAAAGAATCAGGAAGTTTGATTCTACAGTTTCTCTGTATTACAGAGATATCGATTTTTGCTAAAATGCAATGATTATTAAATAATTACACAGACTTCTCCATTAAAATTAATAGTGCTTTACAGGTATTTTCCTTACAAAAAATGTAGATTATCTTTACTGCTCTGTTCTCTTGCTCCTGTACAGAAATATCATTAAGTGATAAGAAACTTCACTAACTGCTGCAGTGAATGGCCACTATCTGCAACAACAATGTATGAGAAAAACCTTCATGACCTTTCATATGCTATCTTTTCTCGTTCCTTAGGATTGCCGTATTTGCATATTTCTGGCTAAAAAGCAACATTAAACAATGGAAAAGTTTGTACTTTCTCAAGATCAACACATAGGTACCAATAAATAAATAAATAAAACTCTTTTACTCAAAGGTCAAAGATATGAAACAAATACAGTACACACAGGACTCTGCCCATGAAATGCAGAACTCACTGCAATCCTGTGGAAGATCAGTGGTGCAGTGTTACTTTTATTTTCACATGTTCACCACTCTCACACCGTATAGCACATTTCTCACTGCAGATGAGTTACCTCTTTCAGCTGCTCTTTACGGAGTTTATATTCTCTCTTCTGGGACTCCAGGAAACTGTTCAATTCTTTTTTCTGTTGGGCCTGAATATGCTGTTGAAACTTCTTCTCTTCATTGGCCATCACTTTAGCCTACAGCAAATCCAGCCGCAAGTCAGTCTGAGTCCCACTGGGTTACTGCTCGTGTCCCATTTCAGCCCCAAGACCCAGAACTCATGGCAGTCACCACAATACTCACCACGCCTCCGGACAAGTCCAAGTCAAAGGAGTTTGCCCTCACTCTCTCCTCATTTCCCATCCCATCAAGGCACCCAGCAGAGTCCTTCTCCAGTGCCACATTCCCTCAGCTAATCTTGGCTAACAAAATCAACACCTTATGATAAACTATATCGTCAGCCCTCCACTGAGAGATCAGAGATGAATAAAAATCGACAATAATTGCTGTAGGCAGCGCCACTTCATTATCAATTATTTAAAAGCATAGCCCCCCCATATCCATACACAACTAGACAGTGAACATTTAAAAGTGTAGCTGGCACATTTCTCCCCAGGCTATCTGCCTCCACAACACTCAATGGCAGGCAATTATTGACAGCACAGACATGGCAAGAGAGAGGAAAACCCTCACCGTGGTTTTTCTGGGGTCAGGATTCTAACATTCAGTGTAACACACTGCCGTGAAGGACATACCTTTCCTCTAATTACATAACCCCTTAGTGTAAGCAGATGATGTATTAACCTTTTTCTAATTAGCAATTTGCTTGGCTCCTGAAAACACGACATGTAAGAGTCCACACTGTCATCTCGACATCAGTGAGGGGAAGTGGACAATTCAATGCAATTAACAGACATGGGCTGGTCTGATAAACCATAACCTCCTACCTCTTTTTCCATGGCTGCTTGGTGCTTTTTAATTAGCTTTTCCATTTCTGCAGCAAAATTGTTACGCTGTGTTTCGAGATCTTTGTCCAACCTGAGGCGGTGCTCGTCCATCTCTGCCTTCAGTTTATTCTCTAATGCCATCAGCTGCTTCTGGTGCTGCCGTCTCATACGTTTATAGCCAGACATCTGCTCTCGGAGCTCCGAGTCTTGTTCATGTTCCTGCATTTGCCTTGTCACCTAGGAAGATAACCACATCGGGCCAGGGGAAGTTAATGCTGCTTAATCTGCTTTTCAGCAGTCTTCAAACCACAAAAGAAAACGATTCAGTTAAGAAATATGATTTTGTTGTAAAGAAAAGCACACATCCTAATGGCAGCAGAGCAGATTAAAAACTCAATTCTGCAGTAGGAGATAAGCTCACGTGGGCTCCAGCAGAAAAACAGTACAATTGTTATAAAGCTGGTAACTAAATAATGGCCTTTTAGCCTAATACAATGAGGGTGGATACATACACACACACACACAAATATTCATAATATGCATACAAAAATAAAAATCAGCTTATTACTATAAATGGTTTCCTATATTCTACTGGGCACACTGAGTTTGAGACTATTTAATATACACAAATTACATTTGCCCAGGTGTCTCACTGAAGCTTTTATTAACTGACACTAAATTATTCCAGTGATAGCATCTCAGTCAATGAAGACAGCTCATACTCTGGTGATATTCTGAAAGCTCTGAGAAGTTGCACAGAGCTGTGTTCAAAGCATCCCCTCCTGCAGAACTGCCCCAAACCAACCCTCACGTACCAGCGACGCTGTGCGTATGGTAGCAAAGTGCTCTCGGTTGCGATAATGAGACTTGTGGCGAGATACTTGGGGAGGAGACTGGGGTTCTGATGCCCTTGTCCGAGGATCCGACTCCTCTCTGTAGTTTTCTTCCTCCTTATCAGCAAATATTAGTGTCAGAGAATGAAGAGAAACTGTGTTACTAAAGACTTTTAATTTCAGTCCCTCTATTTAAAAGGAAGAAAAAAACATTTTACATTCATCAGCCCTCAAAGATCCTCCTGACAACGGAGGTATACACTGCAAGAAAAGTTCTGATCTAGGACCTTTGCTTTCAGAAATTTAATCATGAATTTTTATTACTAAGAAGATTACTAATTAAAGCAGAAAATGAGAAAGAAAATGGAAAACTGAAAGCTGAGTTGAACAGTTTACTTCAACAAAACATAAAAGCCATGAAGCAGATTTTATCAAGTCTGAAAGACAAAAACAACATCTTTGTAACTCTGAAAGACAGAGGAAGACTTTCATTACACCCACTGCAGAAATACCTCAAAGCAAATTTTAAAATTTGTCATGGTGTATTCCACATTCTTATTTTGAGTTTGTCATTCATCACCGAGCGATTACTAGTTAGATATGATACACTAATTAACTCCCCGAGGAAATACCTGTGTCTTTGTTGCATATCTGGGCAAAGAACAAGACATTCTAGCCACACCTATCATTAGCCATGGAAACGGTAGTGCTTTGAGCAAAGGAGTGATAACCCCTCCACTGCAAGAGCAGCCCAGCTCAGAGGAAACTCCTCAGCCCACCCTTCATCTGGCAGAGGGAAAGCAGGGAAGTGGTTTGTGCTGCATTTATTTTTTCCCTACACCTTTATTCATTAACCAAGTATTCAAATCAAGTGCTGGGAAGCTATGTGCTGCAGAACTGATTTCAGCTTCTACTGTAGGTCCTGACTTCAAGAATTCTCTAATGAGGAGGTGAAAAGGGGAACTCTCACATCCTGTTGTCCCACAAGGCAGTGCTGTGCAAATTAAAGGCATCCACCAAACAAACCTATTTGCATCCTGCCATTCCAACTCCTCCCGATAAAGCAAACTGCTTTTGAAACAATTCCATTAGAAAAATAATTTTTAGTGAATTAACAAAAATAAACAATTTTCACAGCCACTTCCCCAAGTCTCCAGTGGACACTTATATATTTGGGGCACAATAATATAACCTGCAAATAATGATGTGGGAATGGGAGCAGCTGACTCTGCGCCAACTAAATTCTCTCCCACTTTACACCATCAAAGTTCTCCAGTGAGAGTCCAGCGCTTACCGGCTTTAAATGAATGACAGAGCTATTTGACATCACGGTGTGGTCCCCCTCCATCATATCCAGCTCGCTCTTATCATCCGAGGCATCTGGAAGACTGTTAACACTACTGCTTTGGCTACTGGCACTGATAGACATACTAGGAATGGACTGATTACTTCCAACACTGTTCACTGTTCCCGTCCTGCCCACACCGTGATCTTGTTCCTAGGAGAAAGGAATTATAAAGAAAATTCAAACCCATCCCAGTGGTACCTGTGGACATTACCAAACGGAACGTTCATTCCATTTCTCTCTAAAGGCATCCACCTGCCACATCATGGCACTTTCCACCCTCCAGGCATTGCCATGAAACGCTTTTCTTGTGGGATGCTGGGGAGAGAAAGAGTCAGCCTTGTCAAGATTAACTGGCTGATGTCAGATTCTTTTCAACAGCGAGCCTGTTAAGAAGCTGAACTCTATCATGTATCAGCCACAGTGTGTCACCAGAAACTGCTGTGACACCAGCATCACCTGAGGACTCAGCTGGGACTCTGCACCTTGCAGGTTTCCTTTCTGTACGTGAGAACTGAAATTCAGCATCTCCATCTCTGCATGGTGACTGCAGCACTCAACCCAAAGAAGATAAATCCATTTCCTTGATGACCTGTTTCTCTTCTTCCTCTTTTTTTAAATAAATCAAGTACAAATCTCTATGCCTTAGACTCAGAACAACACTCCCACTACATATGGTCAGAACAGAGGTTAACTGCAGTTGCTAAAGAGTCCTCATGAAACCTCATAAACAGGCAAAGAAAGTGAGGATTTACAGGGCTGGAAGCTGACTGTTCAAGCATGAACACATGGCACAGCTTCCTGCCAGCACTAGGCATCTACCCTGTTTGTCCTTGTTTGTGCCTTGAGGTAGCTTTATTCCAAGCACAAAGAGGGAGACAGTGTTTACAGCCAGGTGTGTAAACAGCCTCCCTTCGTTTCAGCAAGATCTGAATTGTGGTTATTTTAATGACAGCCTCGTTTTCTCTGGTTCAGTGATGAAATCCAGCATTTCTCTCACCTCCTCCTCCTCCTGTGTTTCCACTGCAGGGCCATTGTGGGCCTCCTGGAAGAGGAGCTTCTTCATTTTACGATACTGCAGGTTGTCCAGTTCTCTCACCGCATCCTTTGTTCTCTGAATCAGGTCTATTAACACTGTTTCAGGCCGCTCTCGAAGAACAAACATGTGCTGCAGAACACACAGACAGGTAAGTGGCCTCTCCTGCCTCCAGTGCACATGCCTTTGAGGACACAGTGATGAGCTCTAGTTGGGTTTATTAGCCCTCCTCCCTGCACAGGAGGAGAACACCATCACAGCTTACACTGGCATTATTTTTAGACTTCGCAATCATTCTGAAATCTATCTGGATTGCATTCTGATGGCAGACTTCCACCAAAAAATAAAGATGTAAAAACCCAGAAATGGCATTTTACATGCCATGAAAATTTGCTCAGTATAAACCCAGACTTCAGAGACATTATCTACTTGTGGTTTAGTGAGGGAAGCACAACAAATACCAGATAAAAGCTAAAGGTGCTAGATTGGCTAGTATCTTTAACCAAATGTTAATTAACTCATCAGCTAACTCTCAGTATAAAAACCCTTTTCCTTGTTTAGAAAAGCTTGGGAATTAAATATTCATTATACAGCTCTGAGTCATAAAATAGGCTGTGAACCTGAGAGCCTGGTCTTGGAAGAGTTCCCCATCTGCCCTTCTCTTGGAGATACTCACCAGATTTCCCTGTAAAGGTGGTTACATTTTGCCAATAGGTAAAGCAAGAACTGTCTACGTATGTCAGAAGCAGCTTTTGCAGTCTCCAGATGCAATGTGCTGTGCAAGCATGAGTCATTATTAACACCACCACTACTTTCATTTTGTTCCTTTGGAGCACTGCATTGCTGTTTCCAACATGGCACATTCCCTACCTATCCCTGTGAAGTGGCATGCAGCTGTTTCAGACTATAGCTATGGAAGGAATACGTTCCCAAACATTTCATTTCCATCAATGTTCCCTTTAATTGCCGCACATTGCTCAAAATAAAACCAATCTGTAGAATTCTGAAATGGCAGGACTACACACCCACACCAAAACCTTTCCTGGATAATTGCATTTACTTTCTGAATAGACAGAAAAGAGGCACAAGTCCTCAGAGCCATTTTTAGGAAAAACATGCAAAAAGGTGCTGATAAAACCTTCATAAATAGCATCCATTTCCCTGCAATGCAAAAATTTGGAAAAACACTGTTTAGCAGAAATAGGGCCAGGATAAAAAGAAACCCAAAATGTCACAAGCACTGTAAAGAGAATGACAAGTTAGCAAAATTCTGAATGCCACCTGATGCCACAAAGGAAATCCATCAAAGTCACACAAAAAAGCAGCTCTAAAACCCAACTTCTGTGAGAGTTCTGTTCACATGTCAGCCTTTTGCAACAATCTACTCCACTGGCTTTGTTTCCAGACTAGACTGAGCAAAGCTAAGTACCTGCAGCATTCAGAAGCACAAATGAAAAATTAAAAAAGAAACTAAGAAATGAAGCAAGACAAACTCTGCAGACTGCTGAGGCTTTTTCATGCCAAGGAAAAACACAGGGAGGAAAAACTCCTTTATTTCGCCCCCTTTTCCCCAAGGATATCATTAGAACAGTGGATTTCAGGTCTGTGTAAAGCACATTGGAGTGTGTATAGCATAGAACACAGAGGGAAGTAACAAAAGGTATTTGTTAGCTAATGCATGGCAGCTCTGTCAGGATTAATGATCATCACTGAAATGATTGAGTTTACAAACTAAAACTCTCGACAGGTTGATGGTCATCCAATGTCACTTGGTGGAATGACCTCTCATGATGAGAACTCCAAGGCTGGCTTGGAAAGTCACCTAGGGAACACTCTGAGACACTGCAGACAGGCAGTAAAGGCAGAGCTGCCAGCTCAGTACACCCCACAGCATTCCAGGCTCAAAGGTGTTCGAGCATCATTAACCACAACCTTGTGCAGTAGGTGAGACAGATCATCATCACAGGGCACAGCCCCTTTTAATACCACATGGAAAACAGAAAGGACAAGCAAGCCAACCTTCAGAAGCTCCTCTGATGTAGGCCTGTCTTGAGGAATTTTCTGGAGGCAAGAATCTACGAAGTTTCGAAAATAATCAGACCTGTGTCAAGGAGAGGGGAAAAAAAATCCACCTAAGTTAACGACCCAGTTTAATTCATTAAGGAGTCAAGATCCTCATATCTGGATGTTTGTAGCTCCCAGGCCACGGACTATGGTTCAGTAAATTAGGAATTCAGTTCATAATTAGGAAGTTTTTAACTTTTGAATTTATTTACTGTATTTGCTGTTTTCAAAAGACAGTTGTTGAGGCTGGGAGGCACAAAATGTTACTACTGTGCTTTATTCTTCTGAAGTTTATGCAACAGACACTTGCCACACACAAGCTGTGTCTTCATCGTGCAAAGCAATACTTCAACAAAACAAGACTTAGAAATTGACAGTGTGGTTTGTGATAAAACACCACTAAAACCTACAGCTTTGGCTAGCTTGGGAGCTTCAAAAGTTTACTGACCCATGAATGGAATTTTTTACAGGATCTTAAGTTCTTCCAGCAGCCTGTCCTGTTCCTACTACACTGAAGAGTCTCAAATGTATATTTAGTAATTGGTCAATTTTGTGTATGAACTGTATAGTGAATCTAATGAGAACCTTCCAGCTCACATCCTCCTAACAGGACTCCAGCCATTTCAAGAACTCGGCATGACAAAGCACTCCATTTACAGCGATCCCCTACAACATTCCTCCCTCAGCAATACTCACCATTCATTAGACTGTAGTGTAGGGGATTCATTCTGCGCTATGTGATATAAGGCACTCATTGCGTTCATGTTAAACAAAGGAGGCTTCCTTTCCGCTGCACACAAGAGAAAAGAAGTTTTTATACAGGGAAATAGTCTCATGTTGTTGGTAATTTTTTTTTTCTCAGTTTACATCCCTTTAAAAAGAAAACCACATCAGCAAAATCCCTACTGCCTGAACATGGAACCCCAAACCAACCCTACCCTGCAATCAGACAGATATGTTGGCATACGTCCTGTGCCATTGCAGAAGATGAAAGCCCTTTGAAGATCAAATGCCTTGTCCTCTCAAGCTTTTAAATTACGTGGTTTATCATAGTTGAGTTCTCTGACTCATTGTAATGTACTAAATTAGGAGTAAGTTAACAGTAAGCTCTATACTGGGTGTTTAGCCACTAAGCATTCTTGGTTTCATACACCCCCCCCTTTGTTTTTTTTAATCTACAGTTGCTAAAAAGCTAAGAAATATTTATTTCTAGCAGGACAGCAGCGATGAAGGAAAAGCTGGTTATAAGAACCATCAAATCACACTTAACTGACTAAGCACATGGGCAGGAAGTCAGCAACAGGCCAACTCTTTATACTATTTTGAGAGTTGCCTTCTCTTTGGCTCTTCTCTCTTTCAAGCTTGTGTTACTCTTATAGACTGACACAGCATGAAAGCTTAATGAGGAAGGAGATGATCTCACTGTAACAACAAAATTGAAGCTTCATCAGAATGTTTATGGGGCAAACTTTATAAAGCTCAGCCTCGCCATAAACATTCCAGAGAAGCTGGTCAGGCCACGAGGATGTTCCTACACTACTGAAAATGTAACAGAAAACTTTCCTTCTTCAAAAAAAAACCAAAAACAAACAAGGAAAAAAAATAATGCTAGTTTTCTTATTCTGCTCCTCACTTTTGAGTCAAATAGTAGCACTGAACTATGGATCAGAGATCATGGTTCACTCATAGCTATGGCAGGATGGACTAAGCCCTACAAATTCCTCAGAATGGGTAAATTGAGGACTTAAGTCTTTCCTTAAATGCAGCACTTTACCTCCTCTAATCTGTCAGATAACCAGTTGCTGCTATCAAGGATCAGCCTGATTATTCATTAAACTATTTTAACTGACTGTTCTCTCTGGCTTTTTTTCTCTTAGCTCACCTGAATAAAACAGAAATCTTCTGAAAACCCTGAAACTGAGCCCTCAATAAAACCATTTCTAAGACTAAGTGATAATTTGAGAACACTACCAGACATCTCATTTTCCTGCTGCCTTCCCATGCTTACTCAAAGCAACACAAATGAGCCAGGCACACGGACCCAGCCTACAGTGCTCTGCTGTCCTGACCTAGTCTCACCTCCCACCACGCCAGCAGCCGGAGACGAAGCCCAACACGCTTCATCCTGCAAGAACGCGGCGTGCAGGACTCCCGGGGGTGTGGTGGCCATGAGCTCACTGCATTCCTGGAGCCCTGCAGCCAGCCAAGTCTCCTTACTCCACTCGGAGCAGGAATCTGTCATGACAGTCACACCCCTTCAACTTGCTTTATATTGGCAAGCAAAATGAAAAAAAAATAAAACCAACAAAAAATCTCTGCTCTGAAGAAAGAACCTATTTCGCGTCCTGGAAGAAAATGAAGTTGACAGTTTGGAATGCCAGACAGCATTTTTAGCTAAACTGTGCAGTTCACATGGATTAGTGTGTTCCTGAGAGCTCTCACTGCCTGGCTGGGCTGCTCCTGCACGGAGGTCGGGTTGGAGCACGAGCAGTCAGATCTGACAAGGATGGGAGGACAGCCTCAGGTGCCTGGGAGCAGCGGCGTGCACGGTGTGCTTCAGGCAGGGTGTTTTTGCTCCAAGAAAACGCAACGTGTTACATTTAAACAGAATGCCATACTAACAATGTCCCTTTACGCTGACATCCTGCTTTAAGGGGTCTGTTCTAATGGCAATGCCATCATTTCTTTAGGCTTTGAGTTTCACATTACCACTTCAAAATTGGATTATTTTTTATCTTTTTGTTTAAGGAAAAGAAAATCTATTCTGAAGTGACAACACACACTGAACACAGCTTTGAAGTTGTCCACTTCTTCAAAACTTCATCGCTGCATAATTTGTTAATGTATCTTAAATTTTCACAGAAACAATATGAACTTACAGCATTAAATATATCTCCATACTGGTACTTTTAATGGTTCACTTCTAAAGCTGTTCAGCAACAGACTGTTTCCCAGTTCAGAAGTTAACTGCCTCTCCCACAGAATGTGAACACCTTTAGTGATACTGCTTGGCTACTCTCTTGTCTATATAACTCTTTTTCTTCAGGTAATGAAAACACCAGTTCAATAAACATCAAACTTGGTCTTGAGTTCTAGACAGCACATTTAGTTCTTTTCTCTAAAACTCAGGCCCCAGAGAAACCAGAACAAGGAAGGGAACACAAATTTTCTGCACTGTGATTCAGCTGAAAAAATTCTAGGTATTAAATAACTACCTTTTTTTTTTTCCCGAGGGAAATAACTTACCTAACTCAATACAGGTAATTCCAAGAGACCAAACATCTACTTTGCCATCATACTGCCCTTCATCCATGGCTAAAATCACTTCTGGGGCCATCCTAAGAAAAGAAACTGGTGCTCAAAATAGGCAATGGAACACATTATCTTCATCAGTACAAAACAGGCTGTTTCCCTGACTTCAGCTATCATAAACCAATCATCCCCCAAGCTCAGAGGCCTGACCATGGGATACTGGGAACAAAGACCAGGCACCCACACTAGTGCAGGCCTGCAGAGGCTATGTGATGTTCTCCTGTGCTTTGCCCAGCTCTCCAGTTATGAGCATCACCACCTTCTCACCCTCCCACATTTCCAATAGTTTAGCTGGCTGACCAACTCTGGTGAAATTAATTATAACATGCAGTCGTGTAAACACCACAGATTAGGTGTAAGAGATCAAAAGCATACAAGGGATCTGCAAAGGGGTTGGTTCAGTGAACCTGGCCTTTCCTATGAAAGAAAAAACACTTCAGTTATTTCAACAACCAGACGCGGTGAGAATACACGAATTGTTTAAACCACTGGGGGGAGTGATTAAAATATATTACAGATGATTCAATCCCACCTTTACCACTTTACGTCAGTCTAAGAAGAACAGCAAAATATTTTTATTACTTTTTGTGAACTACAAATACAGGGACACACAGTTTCTTGGAACTTGGAGCCTACTTACTATAAAAACTTTTCTTTCTAACAAAGTACATTTCACCACCACAACAACGGAAAGATTACAAAGCTAGCTCCAATAAGCCCAAGTATATTAAACAGCCAATACACGATCCTTTCACTTCACAAAGCCAGAAATAAGTAAAACTCTTGGCTTACCAATATGGCGTCCCCACAAATGAGTTGGCAGGAGATGCTATGGAAGCAGACCCAAAGTCAGCAAGTTTCACCTGTCCTGGCTCTGTCAGCAGGATGTTCCCTGCCTTGATATCTCTGGTTATAGAATACAAGTGTCAGTATTACTCCTCTCCAAAGAAGAAAACTCTCTATTGGACAGACTACAAAACACAGCAGCATTCACATGTTCCAGCTGCAAAATATTCACTTTTCCTCCAAACACAAAGTCTTTAAACCATTAGGTTAGTTGCTTAAAGTGGCCCTTGATTTTGGAATCTGTTGTCTTAACGTTTGTCTTAAAAATTAACTTTAAATGACACAACAGGATAAGCTTCACATGCAGTTCAGCAAAACCTTCTGAATCAAGTACGCCTTTCATCAATGTTTTTAAAAAAGACCTAATAATGTAACTATTCAAATTCTTCATCCTACTAAAAAGCAGCAGCTACTTTAAACGCAAAGAACATTTGCATCCCAAACTTACTGTGTGCTTCTCAACATATGTGTCTGTGTAAAATTAATTTTTCAAGAATCAGTGCTCTCCCTGCCCCAGCATTCTTGGCCTCACAGTTCCTACAAACTATTTGGGTGCACTCGCTATTCACTGCTTCAGGGACAATCAGCACTGGATCAAGGACTGAAAAGCTTAGCAGATTCGAAGGAATTCTGCAGAAATTATCAACACCAGCTGTAAGAGGCAGTGCATGTGCAGATACAGAGCTTGCTAGTGTTTAGACTATTATAAATCATTTGTTTAAGAGCATATGGATACTGTGAAAAGAAAATCTCTGCTTACAATGTTGAAATTGGGATGGAGGAGATACAATCAACAAAATAAATTACCTGTGTGTAGGAGACAGCACAAGCATAACCACTTACCTATGGATCATATTGTGAGAATGCAAATATGCTAATCCCTGGAGAGCACCATGGGTAATTGCTGCTATTTCCACTTCTTGCAATGGCTTTTTATGAACTTAAGGAAAGAATTTATGTGAAACTCAATATTACAGAAAACAATACAGTTTGCAGCATGCAAGCGAGTATTGTTAACAATGCAAACAGAAAAACTGAAAGTTTATTTTCACTAGGTTCAGTACGAGAAGTAAATGTAAAAATAGTTCAGACTACATTCTATAATCAGATGTAATCTTCTAACTGTAAACCAGCAGCTATTTACTACCAAAGAGACCGCTCTCTAACCATAAACTACATTCCTGTCAGTTCTGTGACCATTCTCCCAAATAACTACTTTAGACTCAATACCCAGTTTTCCATTAATGAAGCGAAACCCCAAACCTCAGAATTTTACAGTAATTCACACATGAATAAACTGTAGCAACACAGATCAGATGTTGGCAGCTCAGCTTTTGGTCCTGAAATGCTTCTGGCAAGGAAAGGAACAACTTACTGGCCACACATCTATCTTCCAAAAAAGTTCACTATAAGAAGCCTGATAGAAAAATGTCCATTTAACAAAAGACCTCATCAAGCAAAACTTAATACTGCTGTAGTGCTATTTTAGTCAACAGGCCTGCAGTTGTTAGTAAGCATTAGGATCAACAGCAAGGGTTTTCAGAAGTCACGGCGGGAGAACCTAAAACTCAGAAGTAAACAAATAGCTGATGGACAGCTTTAAAATAATATGAAGCAAGGAGAAACTAAGCACCTGGGAAAGCCAATATTCTACAGAAAAACCACTACAGCTATGCAAGAATTTGACAAACTGTGCCTATTCATACACACTCTGGCCCCAAATAAAACTACATTCTCAAGGACAATTCTGTGATGCTGTAACCTCCTAGTTCAGTACTCTACTTCTGACTTTCTATCAAATAAACATGGGTGACTTACCTTCTAGTAAGTCTGATGCTGATCCTAAACAATATTCCATAACAAGCTGTTATAGGAAGAAATCAAAGTAGTTAGAAAATCCGTAATAATAAATATACATTTTCTAGACTTGTTTGGAGAAATCTAGAACAAATTCTTGGAGCACACAGTGCAGGCTGCCATAACAAAGCACAGTATTGCTTGTACCATAAACTCCATCCCAGCACTGTCACGCTGACCCCTCCCACAAGTACAGCTCTAACTGGAATTAGGCATAACCCTGCTGTGTAAGGCACCAAGCAACACCACTTGTAAGGAAGGCAAAAGCACATTCAGTGCACCAGTTAGGTATTGTGTTACGTATCATATTTTATATGCACATACTTAACAGGAATGTTAAATTGCACTTAACAAGCTTATCAGAGTATTAAAGGGCTATTTAGGGATTTACTTAAGATTCTGCCCCAGTCAGATTTCAAAAAGAGAAACTAAAACTTTGCCCTACAGATTTATTGAAGCTAATTCACAAAACAGTGCTTACAGCTTTAACTATCAGCTCAATAATATGATTTTAGTATATTGCACTACAAAACTTTATCAGTGATGGGTGTACATTATTTCAGATGTTCCATTCATCAAGCTAAATGCACTAGAACAGCAACACTTAATCTAACAGAAAGGGAAAATTTCCTTAAATCTTGGTTCCAGAAAGTATATTCAGTTTTGCTGAGCACCTGTAAGGCCCTTGGTTACGCTTATCTCAGTCTGTGCAACACCAGTGCTCAGGTGCCTCCCAAAATCCAGCTGGAGAGATTCCAAAGCCCCTCTAAGCAACGCAAGAGAAGTGCAGAGCAGCAGATGCTTACCCATGCTGTATGCTCCCGCAGATAGCAGCCTTTGTATTCTATACTGTTTGGGTGTTTTATTCTTTGGAGGAACTTGACTTCCTTAATAATATCCTGCCATTTCTGTAGGGAATAAAAGGAATAGAAACTCTTTACGGAACTATTACCTTTTTTTGTTTGGTTGTTGTTATTATGTCATTTAATTATTTTAAGAGGCAAAACTATCTCAAGGTTCAAATCAAAATAAGTTTGTACCAACACCATGATGTTCACTGCTTAACTCCTCAGCCGACCTACAAATTAAGTTGCTGATCAACGAGGCTGTATGCAAGGATCTCTCATCAGTGTAATGCTTTATACTTATATAAAACAAGATATACTGGTAAACACTTAATATCTGAGCAAGTCCTCAAAAAAGAAGTGATCCTCTCTTAAGGGATACCATTTCTGTTGTCAAATCAAACATACACCCCAACCTGAAAGAGATGTGGGTGCTAAGTGTCCTACAGGAGGATCAACTGCTTCTCTCAGCTCTTGTAACTATGAAGGCCTATCCCTACTAGTCACTATATTACACTGGATGAGGCTCCCTGTATCAGCTGCCAACTATCTGACTACATTCTTGATAATGTTTCTCTATTGCTAGCTTAATCTTTACAAGGACCAATTTAAAATGAGTTACCTACTAGATAAGGGAATGTTTCTGCTGGAGAAATAATATAAACAGATAAAACAAAGCCAGGTTTATAACAACGGGAGCTCTGCCAGTGCAACTTTAAAGTACAGAAAAGGCCAAAATGTCAAGTTCCAATGTGTGCCTAGACACTGACATTGCTCCCCTCAGAGACCTCCAAGTCCCTCCATGTGCTGCACATCCACATCTCGTCAGGTAAGAAAGGCCAAAGTCTGAGAGTGCAGCAGCAAAACTACAACTACCAGAAAGTATTTTCAAAACTAAATGCTGACACCATTTAAGTATGCAGCTGTCAACATAAGAGTGTTGACACTGCAAATGTTTTTGAGCAAGAGTATCAGTTCTGAAGTTAACAAGACGTAGAGGAACCTCACCCAACACCAAAAGGTTCAAAAGCTGTTTTCCAGGTCCTGTTAATCTCTCAGCACACTCTTCCTCAGGTGTTGGTGTATGGGTAGTATTCACAGAGGGACAGAGAGCCATCAACCCTAAGGCTTTGGAAAACACGTGCAAACCCCATGTCCTCCTCAATAAAAATTTTAGGGTTAGAGAAACACACGAAACCAGGGAACACGGAAGCCAAGGCAGCTGATTGACTAAGTTAAGCATTTCTCAACACCAGAAATGCTACAGAATGACACAGTGCAGCTCTAACACAAACTCTCTCACTGACACTGGAGTGACTTAGCTGCCTTTTACCTTCGGCCTCAAAGGCCTTGAGCAACTAGGCAATAAAAGTCAAACCAAGAAAGCACCATGCTAAACTTCTCCATTGGGAAGAGACAAGTGATGTATTAGTCAAGAAGTATTCATGATTTCCTGCATAAAAATGCGCTCCAAGATCACATTAAGAGCACAGTACTACATTTTTCAAAGGTTTAAAACTTGTTTTTAATATAAAATATGACCTTATTTGAGAGAATAATTGTACCCACCAATGATAAAATCTCATTATGAAACCAAAGTAAATACAAGTGATACCAGAATGCCCTTAATCAATTTTCTTTACATAGGCTGGATCATAACTCTAGAGAACTTCTGAAGAAAACAAATAAATATCGACGTAAAATAGAAAGTGTTTTAATCCTGGTCTTATTACTTTCTTCAAAATAAAGAAACATACGCATTGAAGACAAACAAAAGCTATTTCTGAAGCATGCACAGTTTGTTTCATTCATGTGAATAGAGTATTTATAGCTCACAGTAATTAAAACAGTAGGACAAGTAGCAAGTACAAATTATTCTTTCATCAGTACACAGTTAAACAAGTCACCGCAGTGACAAAACAGAAACAGGCATAGCAAATTTAACTCTGAAGCAAGAATTCAGGACTGCTGGAGAGACACTGCCACCTCTACCTCCTACACAGACATAGACACACACAGAGGAAGGAATAGTTCAGCTCTTGGAGAGCAGATGATCGATACACAAAAGGCAGGCACCGAAATCAATGAGCTGTTAGTCAAACTCATCGGAGCAAGACTGCTGCTAACATTGGAATACAGAGAATGGAGGGAGGGAACCATAAATGCCTTGGACAACATGCTTACAATAAATACTTCCGTTGAAAAACTATGCCATGATTTGATAGATGTTATTTACCAGAAATTATACCAAATCAGCTGCTCGTGTCATCTTGGGCTTTTCAAGAATCTGTATTAGCACTTAAACACTGCAAGTATAAAATCAACTATTTCTGCTAAGCGTCCTAGGGAAAGGAGACACATCTGGGGTGGCCATGAAAACACTTAATGTCTAAACCTCAGAGGCCCACTTCTACAGACCCCTCTGCCTTAATCCCTGGCTCTGGCAATTCTTCTGGAAATTATGCTGCTGTTCAGATTTTCACACGCATTCATTCACCGCTGTTTTGCCTTTGTTTCAGCTGCTCATGAGTACAATCATTCCAGGGAGGGATGCATTCTGCCTCAATACTTTGTACAAGCAAGGCTCCCTCTGAAGCTCTCACTACTGCATCCATTCCTATTATTCCTTTGTCCAGGAAGCAATATGGTTTTTTAGAAAGGTATTTAAAATGGAACACTTAAGGGCAGTAAGAAACCAACATACAAATCCATCATTTTTAATTTTGTTTTTTCCTTTCTACACATTTATGTGGTCCCAAAAAGAGCCCTTTGTGTCAGGAAGAAGAGAGTTCTACCCATCTTTTTTAAGAGCAGATTACACAGAAACATGCTGTGAACAGTAAACTAATTTGTTTTGTTTACACAGTACCCTTATCCACCTTTACAGTTACAGAAAATATTTCTCCTGCAGGAACTCAAGCTAATTAAAATCATCCCATATAGCAATTATTTGCAATGATCAAGGTTTAATAGACAAAATGTCCTACATACCTCATTGGACTGCTTCCCACTATACGACATTTTCTTGATGGCCACCACTTCATTGGTGCGCACATCACGTGCCTGTAACAGGAAAACACAGTCCATCAGATTCTTCAGGCCCCAACTTCCCAAAAGATGTAAACCATGCAGAATCATGAAATAATCTTTATTCCTTAGTTAACTTTTGCAGGGCATTAAACAAAAATATCTTCCAAGGGATGTGACTGCTGAAAGTATTAGAAATTTCTTTCCAAAGTGAAAGATCATCTCCGGTCTGGTAGATAAGGTGTGACATTTTTCCATGCTCAGCATCCACCAAGTCTCTGCAGGAGGCAAGCATTGTGACTTAAACTAAAAATCACAGCTAATAAAAGCAGCTCCGATTCAAGTAGAAGGGATTTTCCCTAAATCAGCTTCTCTCCCTGCCCAGGTCCATTCCACATGAAACAGAAGCAAGGCTCAGCCACCCAGTTCCATTCAAGCCACATGGAAAGATGTCACATGATGCACTGGAGATACCTGCTCCAGACACTAGTGGCTTTTTCCCCCCCAGTGCTCCCAAAAATTAGCTTTTGTGTCTTAAAGAAAGGCAGATGATAGAGACATGGCAGCAATCCAAATGACCCATCATCAGATGAGACTTCTCAGTTTCATAGTATTGTTATTTACACTGCACCATAAATGTACATAGTTTTTCACACTTCAAAGGCAAACTTCCTGACTTCAGACAGCAACACTGCAAGGCAAGAACTATACAAGAAGCTTTGTTTATTCAGCACCAAAGCTTCTCCCACAGTAGGAGAAGAGGCAGCACCTTGCAGGAAGGATGGCTCCAGACAAGACCCCAGATTTCCTCCGTTAAAGATTTCAGCAGCACAGGAGGGTGGTGGAGGAAAAGACCTCTGAACCTCTCTGATTATAATAATCCACTTGGTCATGAAGCCAAATGATATAAATCATAATAATGTGCACCACAGCATTCACTGATGACTGATGAAAATGCTGATTTTTAATATTTGTACTATCAAGCACAGCCTACCAGAACATGGATTAATGAAGTACTAGGGCTCTGCCTTTTGTAAAAAGGTTTTTCAGTCATGTTTTAATTCTGCTCTTCATTAAAGAGATTCCCAGAATTCCCTGACACTCTTCATTTCAACTGGTTATGATAAGCTTGAACCAATACTAATTTTACTCTTCTTTCTGTTTGAGTGGATCCTCTCACTGATTGTACCTGTAAGGTTGGGTGGGGGGTAACTATTTTTGTTGTGTGAGATAAAAAAGGTGGAATAAAATTCTGACTTTTAAATCTTTACTGATTAGAGACAATCTCTGAAACATTCAACTGGGTGAAGAACTGCCAATAAAACAGGCAAGAAAAATACTACAGCAGAGCAGAAGGAACCCAGCTCTAACAAAAGAGAGTGGGTTATTCTTCTGCTCCATCTGCAGTGTTCCAGTGTAGTAGGTTTCCTGTGTCAAGCAAAAGCTATTATTACACTGCAGAACAGGGAGTAGGGTAAGGATAATACCAAAAATGATTCAGAGGTGCCAGACTTGCAGTTTCCAAGAAACAAAAACCATGAGGTGAACCAGCAAAATTCGTATCAATTATAAAAGAAAAAAAAATAAAATAAAAGGAACTTTCTGCCATTGCAGGATGCAACAGAAACAAAGAGACAGGAGTAAGATCAATATATCACCCACTGCTGGGATTCCTGCTAAACAGGAAGGAAGATGGGCACAACTAACAGTGAAACACTGAACTGCACTTAAAAAAGGCAGAGGAGATTTCAGGGTTATATGGACTTTCTGTTGGGTAATTACCCCCACATCTATTTATCAACCACATTTTTTGGTGCAGGCTGTATGCCATGAAAGCAGCCTGGAGAGAGGATGCTTTGCATCAGAAAACCCAAGCAAACACCTGACAGAGCTTCCTGAACACCTACAGTCCTAGAGAGGGAGAACTGTCCTGGCCGATACCCCAGAAATATTAAAACCACCCAGTTTCATTTGCTTTTTTAAATTTCCCTGTGATCTTGGATAATTTAAAAAGCAGTTCCTAGACAAAAGCCAGGAGGATGTGCAAGGCTCCCTTAAACCATCCCAATGAACAAGGCTTGTTTTATGGCAGACATGTATGCACATATACCCCGCTTTCCTCCAGAAACTCTACACAAAGGATCAACATCTGGCGAGCAGAGTAGCTTCAGCATTGATACAGGCAAAGTATGAACAAAGAAAAAGTGGAGTACGTCACTGGCTTCAGTAATATCATTTAAAGCAGTTATTAACTATAATCCAGTATTATATTAATTAGAGAAAGTTTAATTGTCTGCAGTAGCAGAATCAAAATCTTGTTAAAGACACTTAAGAAGTTTTATTTCTAGCTTTACAGAGTAATAAAGTACCCAAGACACAGACTCTCCCATGTTTAACTTCTTCATGCTTATTTAATTCGCATTAAATTTCCCTCTCCATGTTGTCTATCTTTTGGGCTTCTACTTGAAGGATGGGGTACATTGCATGGCACAGGTTCAGATTCAAGATCTCAGAACCATTAGTAGTAAAAAAAGACAACACAAAACTTACAGGTTTAAACTTCCTACCACAGAAACAGCAATAGAGTATCTTTATCAGAAACTCTCTCTTGACAAAAATGAAGCCCCCGGATGGGCTGGGGCTGTGTGATGCACTGCTTACACTTGTCTTTATGCAAGTGCCAAATCAGAGGTACTTCCTGACAAAGAAGCACAATCCAAATGCCAGCAAGTAATTGTACTCTATAGTGAGTAAACACCGATCTACAATGAACTGGTGATTTAAAATGGTGGGGGGAAAAGGGAAAGAAGGGCTAGAAATTAACGGCCTCTGAGTTGCAATTGCTTTGGAGAAGGAGCTGGTAATGGGCCATCAGCCCTTACCACAACAGCAAAGTTCAGGCAGGCTACAAATATCCCATGGCAGCTTCCTGCTGGTGTTTGGGAATGCTGTTTGCATCCAGCCTACCTGCAGCTGCATTATAGGTTTCCGTACCTGTGTGGTCCATGCATGCCTCTGAAAGATACAGTGTTCCCAAAAAACTTCCGTATTTCTTCAATAATATTACCACATAGCAGGAAGACAGATTTGTCAGTTCCCTCCCTTTATATTCTCTCTTTAACCAAAGTGAGCAAGTGAGGTGAATTTAAGGCCACAGGTGAGTATTGTTTCATTGGAAAACACTTCCTCCCCCAGATCTGTTCCCAGACAGTGGTGGCTCATAGTTTTAAGCAGGGAACAAAATTAAGCAGCTTTTCCTAATTAGTTCATCTGTGCTGCATTAAATTTGTGCTGGAAGGTTCCCAACATGGTCTGCTGCAATTATTAACACTGAATAGGCATCTCATAAAATAGTGACACAAATGGCTTTCTGAAGGAAAATTGGCAGGTTTGGCCACGCCTCCTATAATTATAAACGTGAAAAGGTTTTCTGAGGGAAGTGTTTTTTAATGAAGGCCTCACAGTATTTGCTTAACACACAGCAACCTGCACTGAGGTTACCATGAGGCTCTCACTGCCAGTTGAGCTACATAAGCAGCCTGAGAAAAATTCTGCTGTCCAGACGTTCACGTCAAGTAAGTTTTATGCAGATGGATACTGGGATTCTTGCCTGCAGTAGGAATGGATGTGACAGGACAAATGACAACAAAAGCACCAACGCTCAGGTGTCAAGCACAAAGAATGGCTTTAAGGGAGCCTGGGGGTATGCACAAAGGGGAGAAAACTCAATTTTTTTTCAAGGAACAAGAGGTGATAAGGAGATGATCAGACCAAGAGAACTGCACTGCCAGTCAGAATTGATGGAGCAGAAGTCCAGGTTTTAATTTGCACATAAATCCCTGCTTGCAACACAATGATGCACCTAAAAGCACCGGGTAAGGACCAAGTTTCCAGGGCTTTTTTGTATGCAAACACCTCGCAGACACTTCAAGTTTATGAATGCATTGAGACCTTACAGACACACAAGATAACATCTCTGCCCCAAACACCACACAAAAAAAGTCACAGTAGTTTCTTTTCCTCATTATGTTCAAAAAAGCCTACACCCGCAGTTTAAAAAGAAACACGGCTAAAATTCAGAAGTCATTGTGCTACTTACAAAAACATGGCTAAAATTCACAAGTCATGGTGCTACTTACAAAATAAACTGCTCCGAAGCTTCCATGGCCAATCTCTCGGAGATCTGTGAAGAGCTTTTCTGGATCTTCTTTGAAGAAGAGCTCTGCAATTTCGGGGTCCTTCAGGCTGCCCGCTCGGCTGGTTGATGGCATCCTGCTGGGCAGTCAGCCGACCGACTATCTGGGTTTAAAGTGCTGCTTCAACCCTTGGCTCATCTGTATGAATGGAGCCTCTTCAGCATGGATTACTGCAAGAAAAAGATTGCAATCCTTCACTGATTATCCTCTGCTCAAAGAGCCCGAAACAAGCCACAGCAAAGCAGCCTCCACTTCCTCCAGAGCAAGCAGCCCTGGTGCGTGAAGCAACACGCCCCGTGTGCTGGGATAATGTCACAGCCCCACTGTGACACCAGTCAAGCATTTCTCCAAACCAGAAATCAAAATCAAAACACAAAATGAGGCGCGTTTCACGCTCCAGCATCTGCTCGATCACCTGCAGAGCGGTCAGAGAATCCCTGACCTACAGTGATCGCCAGTGAGTCCGTATTACCGCGACACCCTCCCTCTGTAGAGTTACACCCACTGTGTCCTAAAGAATTGTCTGGATTTTGTGACATCTGTCACTAAGTGCCTGTTCCTCAAAGGTTTACCTGCAACCCCTTTCTTCAGAGAAACAGCATCCAGAATAGGAGATACCCGATTCTACACCCGATGCTCCTCCTTCTGCTCTGCTTCAGCAGAGGCAAACACACATTTAAATTGTGATTGGCACATGAGACAATGGACAATAGGCCATTGGCAAACACTTTCTTCAGAGGAACTTGCAACTTCAGACACAACTGGGAATGTATAAAATTCTTTCTGTCTGCACCACGAGTTTGCTTTCATTTACTACAAGCTTTGTGTCTTGGAATCTATCCAGAATAAAAGTATACTGTTAAGTTATGCTAAAATCTTACTGTATCGTTACAACAGGTGATGCCAAACAATCAGTACAAGTAAAAAACCCTTTCCTTTTCCTATTAAAGGGAGGTATTAGGATTTCCTATCAAATCTCTGTAAATTATCACCAATAAAAACAATTCTGTCACTGGCAAACAGTTAATCACACATCTCACTCCTTTCCAAAAAAATCTCTGTCTGGCCAAGACTAGTGCTTTTTTAATTTCTATTTCGGATCTCAAATTTGCTTTTTAAAAAAGCTGGGGTTTTATTTCCATTATGAAGATGTGAAAGACAACAAACCTGAGCTTAACCAACACATCAGAAGGCTCTGTCCATTTCTCCTCCCTTTCTGGACACTAAAAACTCCACCTTTCTCTAAGCCTCTACACCATCAATGAATCATTTGTTTTCCACTCCCTGCAGAGCAATTCCTGCAAGGATGGAAAAAGACATATTCCTGCATGTTTGTGCTCAGTGGTTCTCTTCTCTGGAGAGCTGCAGCATGTGGAAGTGCCACAGCTTGCCTGCTCCTCCTTAGAGACCTTCCAGCACTGCGGGACACAGCTGAGATTACCTGGCTGTAAGCTCCACAAGAGTCTCCAGTTTTTCTGAGGAAAACATGCATGGGAGAGAGAGCACAGGGAAGGGAAGCAAAATCCAGCACTTTCCTCCAAGCAGTCAGCATTCAAAAAGATTTATACTGCAACCCAGAATGTGTTTCCGTGATGGCCCACTCTCGGGGGATAAGGAAAAGCTGACACTGAAATCCCAGAGGTGGACCAAGAGGAAGAACATCCATACACACATACAGAAAATATGCAGCTGCTCACAGCTCTGCCACACTGCGCTGCTGAGCACACACACCTCCTATCGATGCAGGATCACTGCAGGAGCCTTGGAACAACCAGCATCTGCACACAGCTGCCAACGAGGCCGAGTGGGATGCACAGGAACGGGACTGTGATATCCCCACCTTCCCTTGCATAACACAGTAACTAATACCGTGTGGGAAGGGAAATAATTAGCTCCAGCTCAGCCCATACCTGAAGCACACTACATTTATGAAAGCCAGAGGAAAAGTGGGGGTTTTGTTATTTTTCTTTCTTTCTTATAAATCAACAATATTCCACTTGATTCCAGCTCTAGGAAGCACATAACACTGAAAGACAACTGTTTCACATTTACAGCCCCCAACAAAACAATAGACAAAAAGCATGTCAGAAAAGCAAGAGAAAGGAGCTGGGGGAAGGGAGCTGATAACCAGAGCACACTCAGTATTATTGAAGGAATGTTTCTTGGATCGACGGTAATGATGTCATGTTCCATCTTTTAAGAAGCATCAGATTCTTACAAAAAGGACATTGTTGTTCAAAAGCAACTGCTGCAATCCCAGAATGCCCTTTTCCCTACATCTGTTAGTCAGAGGGGCTAGGCTTGGATAAACCTGCTAATATGGCCAAAAGTCACATGTCCCCGCGAGCGAGCGTGCGTGTAAGAGCCAGCGCGAGGGGAAAACCCTGCGCTCGCAGCTGAGATGGATTACACCCTTCTCCCCCTCCCCACCGACCCCCCATGCCAAACCAGCCACCAGACTCATTCTTGGCGTCCTTTCTGAGCATGCCTCTGAAATGTCATCAACAGGAACATTTCTTCCTGCAGCTAAAACTCCTACTAGGCCCACTGACAACACACACAGGCGTGGGATGGGACAGAACAGAACTCCTCACCTACTGTGATACACCTTAAAATACATTTTTTTCCCCTTTATTCCTGAGAGCATCAAGACAAATTTCATTATCTTTATTCTTGGAAATAATTGCTGCTTTGAAATGCATGAGAAAAAAAATTAAGTATTAAAATCTGTTTAGCAGAATAGTCACAAACGTGTACATGACACTGTGCTTATCATTCGATCTCCTTAGATGGAACAATAAAATGCATTAATGTAAATTCCATCCATAAGAAAGCTTTACACAGTCTCTCTTAATAAAGTGCTCCCATTTTTATGGATGCTACAATATTAAATTCCCTCCGTCTTCTTTTTACCCAGAGAACAGGCGCTGCCTGCCAAAGCCCAGCAGTGCCAGCAGCAGAGCTCTGCCTCCTGCCTTGCAGTAATGGCACCTGAATGCTGTGGGGAAATGGCAGGGAAGGCAGGAGAACTGGCATGTAAAGCAGTTATTGCATTATTTTAAGTGTATTAAAAATACAGGCGAGACTTAAGATTAAAACTGAAAAATCAACCCTACAACTAAACTGCACTGAAAATTAAATTACACACCAGCAGGCAGCTGGTTTTCTAAAGTACACTCAAGTTGCACTTGGGTATTTTACATCCTTCCACCAGTGCAGTCTCGTCACTACAGGTTTTTTGGATTGGTGCAGCTATACTGTTAAACACAACTGTTCCCAGTGGATGGGGCTGATCATCTCACTTTAGCTCAGATCAGGTGGCTGTATCCTGGCTCTGGCCAAGGAGCAGGCACTGCAAACACCTCCGACTGTGCATGACTACCTACAAGCCACCTTGCAGGCTGCTAAAATTAAAAAAAATGCATGCACGTTTTTTCTAAGGTGTCAGTCATACGAAAAGAGAATATTGCACTGCATAAACACAACTATCAGGACTTAGATCAACTCCACTCTTAACCGATAAGGTGGTGTAGGAACGTGAGAAAGATTCAAAGTAAACCAGGGAATGCCAAGGCACAGGACTGGCCCAGCTCTATTTCCACAGAGTATTCTGAACTCACTACACTTAGTGGCTACCATTACTGGTGTAAATGACACTGACTACAGGCCAAAATGTTTTATCAAATTACTTTCATCTGAACAACTATCAGTTAGCAGAAACCGCACGCACACATCCACAAAAGTCTATGAATCGATAAGATGCTACATCCCTGTAATTATGGCTATATTAAAGGTACACACACACCCCTTGAACCTCTGACACAAGAAAACTGAAGATGAGGACAGGATAAGACCTGTTGTCTTTGGGGTTTTCTGCCTCCTGCCATGTCATCTGAAGCTGAAGTTAAGACCCACCCCTGTGACTAAGATCCCCTGGGATGCTGCAGAGCAGAACGAGCAAAGCTCGAAATGGTCAGTTGCCATATTTAAAGTGCATATTTCAGTCTTATGCTACAGATACCTCAGAGAAATTAAAATCTGTCCACAATACACTAAACTCTCTGACAGCTGTCAGTGTCACCAATAAGTGTTTTCAGGTACTAAACCACTGTACTAAGAGAATGTCCTAGGCCTTCCCTGTAGAAAAGAAGGGAATCACACTGAGATTATCTTCTGTCCATATTATTTCTCAAGTTCTCATCCAGACCAGCTCAGTGAGTGACAGTGATTAGAAGGTACTTGGTTACACTAACCATGAGATAGAGCAAAGCATTTGTAGTTCCTTAAAATGGTTCAGAAGTTTACAGAAACCAAATTACACCACAGACCTGCTTCTAGATGATTAGCACTGAAGAGCAGCACGCTTTGTCCCTACAAACGGTATTTCAAGGAACTAACATATTCAACAAGAGTATCAGAACCAGAGCTAAACAAATACCATGTGAGCACAAAATGGAAACAACAAACGGATTTCTGCACCCATCATCCCATGTCTCCCCATTTCACTGGGAACAAGCACCACACAGATTTCCACAATGGCTAAAGAGGCCAAGAGGAAAGCTGTCCTCCATTACTGAACTATAAACAAAGTTATTTATAATCTGAGACCTAAATCTTGTTTTATGTTATAGTCATCTGGTATCCCATATACTTAGCACAGTAACATCTATAAAAACTTCTCTTTGGTGTCAAACATAGCTACACTGTGTTTTTCCCTGATAGAATATATGTGACACTTTAAAAACAAACAAACCAAGCAGGAGACCAGTTACAGCCCCTATGATCTTCACAGCTGACACTAACAGCAAAGACTAAAAAGGCGAATATTCAACACAAAAAACTACTGGTTCTTTGCAGATCTTCTTACCCAAAGTAATAAAACAATCAACAAAAAAACCCCTCACACCACCAGAATCAACTTCCCACCGCAACATAACTTTATTTAGAAACTGATTTTTAGATTTTTTTTAAGACTCTGCATTGCACGTAGTGCAAACAGTTGCTACATTTTAGTGTAATTTTCTCTGGCACGATAAAATGCAAAAGCATCAAATAAGATGGGGAATGAGTGTCATCATGCAACTGTCAAAAATGGGAAAAGGGATTTTCTCTTACTTGCATATGGGTCAGATCCAGGGAGTGTACGAAGCTGAGATTAAATTATCCTCTCAACACACTATTAAAAATTTCCTGAATGGCTTCCAGCTGACACTGAAAATTTCCACAACTATCATAAATATGACAAACTATTGAAAGAACTGACTTCTAATTTTTTTTCTTTTCCTTGCAATTATGCCTAAACTAAGAGCTAGATGGGAAGAATGCTTAAAGAATTATTAGATTATAAGAATGCTTAAAATAATGTATTATAAAAATTTCTGTGTAGTATTGAATACTTGACCTGAAAGCACAAATATTTTTTGGAAGTAGCAGACAAATCACTCCCCATTTCTATAAACTGTGAATAAAAGCTTGCAAGGTAAAAAAGATGAAAGTACTCTAAGAAAAGTAAGAATCTAACCTGGAATGGGAAGTGGAAGGGCTGTACAGTTAATAGGAACACAGCAGAAAAGAAGGTCCAGCATCAGAAGAAATGAACACTCATCACAGCGGGCAGTGCTGATAAATGTGACTTCAGGAATGATGCTACTTACCCCTTGACTCAGTTTTGTGATCTGCATTTAAATCAGCCTTTAAAATTTTAGCCTGATGAATTCTATGCATGGAGTTACCTTATCCAGAAAGATAAAGGGCAGGGATTACTCACTACAGGTCCTATCACTTTATTTGCTCTTCCAAAAAGCCAGGTGCCAGCCAGTGGTGGGGCCTTTCCACAAGGGCACAGACAGAAGGACTTCTGGGGCTTCTCTGAAATTCAGGGAACCTGCAGCCAGTGTGATACTGTCAGATTCAAGACTGTCTTGTATCCATCCTTCTGCGCAGCTCAGCAAATACAGAGGGACACACATTCATCAGGTCCATCATGGGAAAGTACATTCCTGATCATTGCACCACATTTCTCCTTGCAGCAAGCTTGTCAAAACTACATATAATGGTTTTTACAGCTTTGCATTTCTTCAAACCTCTTTTAACTCAGGCTCTGGTCCACCCAGTCAGCTCTTTTTTTCCTTTTCTGACAAAAGCAGAACAATTCTCAAGGGCCTTAACATGCTCTGAACACATGGAAGCAGAGTTACTCTGCTCACAGCAGAAGGCGGCTGTTTCCTTGAATAGCTAAAAATCAGCTTCCTGTCCACATTCAGGAACCCCAGGCAGATGGCACCAAGACAGTGAATGTCACAATGGAAGGTCCAGCAGCACCTCAAACTTCCCAGGACAGGAACTGTAGTCCCTTGATTCATGTGAAACCCCGTATCACAGACTCCCTGTGCACTTGGCTAAGCCTCTCCCACCAAGCTAACAACATGTTATTTTTTCCTCCTCCTAGTTCTGCAATTTGGAATTCTTCCTAGAGTGGCAATTAAGGGGAGAAAAAAAACCCCAAAACCCAGAAATGAAACAAGAAAAGGCTGGAGATGCAGCAAGAGGCATTTAACTTGTCCCACGTCCCGCAAAAGGGGCAAAGGGCACTCAGGAACATTTCCCTTGGGATCCTGCTAACTTACTTCTACCACTTAGTAGTGAGCTGCAGCTCAGACAGAAAAATGCTGACAAAGTAATGAACTTGCCTTTCTCTTAATGATCTTAAAATCATTCTTTTCAGTACATTTGTTCTCCACACTGGATCCACCAGGGCTGTCAGTCATTAAGGAAAAGGGAGGTGCAGATGAATGACATTCTACAAGAAACTGTTAGAAAAATGTTAAATACTCAGTAAAATATCCAAAAAGCTGTCGCCAAACTGATCATCCTAAAATAATGCCAACCACAAGCAGAACAAAACCACCTGGAATGGGATGAGCAAACTGGGTTGTGGAAGGAGCATGGGAAGCCCCACTGAGATTCTTTTCCACATTGCTTTTCACGCCAAGCCCATGTACATGAGATGCTCCTTTGCTTTCTGCCAGTCCCCAGGGGAAGGGAAAAGACAGAATTATTTCTTCTCCTAGTGAGGATATCCTTCTGCTGCCAAAGCCTGAAGCAGGTGAGATCTTAGAGCCGTGCTGGACACTTCCACCATTTGCCTTAGAGCAGCAAGGGCACTTCACATGGTCTCTAACTCCATGTACACCTCTGTAACAAAGTTCTGCTTCCTGCACAGGAGCAGAGATCCTTCTCCACAGGAGTTCAGCAAAGAACAGGCATGAAATGCTGTCCCCTTTATCTTTCACATTCCCTCACCTAGGTATTTCTAGAAGGAATAGATTAGAAGGATAAGATGAATCTGCACCTGGATATTACAGTGAATTCTTGCAATTTTTTGTCTGTGTGAGCATCTATGTTCAAATAGGCCTTTCTTCCCAACTCAGTACTTCTTTCTTCATCTGACAAGGAACAAACCTACCATTCCTGTAAGATTCCTTTTTCAATTTCTTTTTAAAATATTTTTGAGGAATGGTTCTATCCTGAAAAAACCTCTTTGCAGAATTTTTTTCCTTTCTCTCTCTGCTTTTCTACCTCTGTTTTTTTCTTTTATTATACTTTTTCACAGAATAGCCTCAGGAAGACACTTTTATGTTCAAGCACTGCTTGCATTTCTCTTATACATGTACTTGTAGACTCTGTGCCTTACTTTGATTTCCTCTCAAGATTCTGACACTAAAATGTCCATCATCAACTCCTTGAATTACTTACCCCAGCACACTTTCTGATCCCGCTGAGCTGTTCTGCTTGGGTGTTTACTTTCCAGGAATGAATGTCACTAACAAAAGGGTCAGAAAGTTGCGTTTTGCAAACCTTCATTGACAAGCCCAGGATCTGTGTTTCTGGGCTGGGTGTAAATATTTATTTTTAATTATTTCTACAATCTTTCAAGTTTTCTAAGTAGTGCGAAAGATAACTAACTGGGTAAGTGTGTTCTTGTGTTAAAGACAAGATATTCTGAACAAACTAAATCTCTGTTGACAAGTTTCATATGTCAATTATAAGCAAACACAAACATACCTAATACTACCAGTATTCCTGAAAACACTAGTTTTGTTAACTGGAAATTTTTAGAATGTCACTCACACCAAATCTACCACTTAAACAATGTATATAAAAGACATTACTGATGCAGCTGAGAAAAATTAATGCAGAAAAGCATCTTGCTTTTTTTTCTTACTGTTTAAAACAGAATATCCCATGAGATCAAAAATTAGACCTACAGAACAGCTGAAAAACAGTCAGCATTCATTTCTCAAAGACCAATGCCATGAAAGTTCAAGAAGTGTTCACCATACTCTGACATATTCAACACTAACATCTCCTGGATGTCTTTGCTTGTGATAGTTCTGGTACATTTATTAAGAAGGTCAGCTCTAAATTTAGTGATTCCTTAGGCTAGCAAAGCCATGAGGAAGGCAACTGGAAAAAATGAAATCTTCTGTCCCCCTTCTTTTGCAATTCATTAAGCTCACAGTCGTTGCCAACTCTTTCCTTTACTAAGGTAAAGCATCACATTAACAAACATCCTCTGAGTGCATCACCTACAGCCAACTCTCCATGGCCACGTCTCTCCAGCCAAGGAGCACGGGTTATAACAGATCCAGTGTGGGAGAAACTGTGCTGGCAGCACACTGGCCAGGAAGAGGTTAGCAAGACGCCAGTTGATGAGAGTCAATTAAGTCTAGAGGCAAAAATACTGGGAAACTCCAGCTGCCCATAAAAAAAAAATTAGTCAGATATCCTAATGGGACTTGAGTTTAAAGAAACCTTTTCTTGACCCCTAAGCAATTCTGTCCCAGAACAATAAATAGAGTAAACGTAAGCAAATTAGCTATTTTGGATTCAGCATAAATAACTCAAAAATAAGCTACTAAAGCTCACAACATAGATAATTACCCTTGAGAAAAGAAGTAATTAAAAAGTGGCAGTATCACCATAGTTTGAGAAAAGAGGCCTGAAAGGAAGCAATTCAAAGTCTTTCTGGTCAACCAATAAAAAAAAAGAAAGAAGAGAAAACGTTTAAATTGAGCTTGCAAATGAATTCCCTGGAGCGCAGAAGAACTCCAGGACACACTCCCACTCCAGCCAGAAGCTGTGTCCAACCCTCCAGTCCACAGGTCAGATTCTTATTTGAGCTATTATAAACCTGGCAAAACTGATGCCAGTAGGAAGAACCTAAGGCAGAAAACAAAGCCAAACACAAGCAGAAAAATCCAGGAGAACTCTGTGAGATTCAGTAGGAACAATCTTACAAACCAAGCTGCGACAGCGAGAAGCCTCAGGCGGTCGCCCAGCCTGACAAAAAGCCACACGGGAGAACAAGGGAACAGCAGAGAAGGTAAACGACCTGCACGAAGAACGTAACTGGGTATAAGATAAGGTGCTGTCACAGACCAAGACAGCTGGTCCTTCCATAAACACGTAAATTAAACATTACTGACCTATGGGGACAAGCAAGCAGCTGCCCTAAAGTCTGACGTAGCTCCAGAGTGACGTACAGCTTTTGTCACAGCTGCTGTCCCCTTCCAGCAGCTGCTGCTCCACAGAAGCTCCCAACAACGGCTGCAGCCAAACTGAACAGAAGAATTAACTGAACTATTAATTAGTGGGAGCAACATGCTAATCACTTGGTGACCGTGCTACACTAAGAACCAGAAAATGAACCATTTATGCATTATACTATATGTCATTAAAAGAACAGAACAACTCAAAAGGATGTTCAAAAAGAAGTAGAAAAAGTGCACAAAATTATTGTGAGAATCAGTCACAGGTGGAGAACAGAATCATCACCTCTGAACTGATACAAAACTAAAAAAAGCAGGAGGTCAGATAATAATTACATTCTATTGTGAACAAGAGAAAAGGCTCTTGCAACCAGAGTGACCACAGATAATGTGTAGATCCAGCACAATATCTGCACTTCAGATCTGGAATGGGAGGGAAAGGTACATGACATGTTTTATTTAGGGTAGCTAACAGCATCAAAAGGTACACAGGAACCTTAAAAAAAGAGTATGAATGAGCAACAAGACAGGAGATGAAAGGTCAAAAAAGTAAAGAACCATAAAGCACACATCAACTCTTAAAACTAAACATAACTCAGGAGCTGAGCCTGCTGCAGACAACTCAGCAAAAATAATTGCACAATTATGCCAAAAACAATGTCAGACTGGGTTTTTTTAAAAAACAAGATGAAGAATCAATCAGGAAAATAATACAGAATTTCTGACAATACTTTAAGAAGTCTCTGCCATGGCCTGCTCCTGGGCATTCTTCTTCACTCACATACAGCAGTAAAATGGAAGTACAGTAAAAAAAGCCTTAGAAATGCAAAGTTGTAAATGCCTAAAAAGACAAACTAAGCTGGAGAAGAAAAGGTATAAGAGTTAAAAATCATAAATAAGAAGGCCATGATAATTGCTCAGACTTCAAAAACAAAGGGGGAAGTCATAAAATATAAGACTAGCACATTTATAATAGTGAAGGAATTCAACCAATCAAGGTATAAACAACAAAATTAACCTGTAGAAATGACTGTGAGGCATTGAGCCTAAGAGATAGAAACCCTGCTTTTTAAACCAGACATTTACAGGAGTAAGAACATCCACAGCCAGGTCAGGTAAGGTATTCCTGGATGCTTCTGGCATCGCTTCCGAAGCACCCAGGTTGTCACCGCTGCCAGGGACAGCAGATAGGACCAGACAGGCGAGGTATCAGAACCTGGATGACAATTTTTATGTTGCTATTCTTCCACGGTCAAAAACGCACCATCAAAACACACCTTGTTATGAAAAAGGTCAAATTCTTCTAACACAGGATTTTATATAATACAGGATTATTATAAACAGAAAAAAAGTTTATTGAAAGGCTGCAGGGAAATAAGGAGAGGTTCTAGCAAGGTGCATGCATGTGATGGCCCTTCAGCACTGGGCACAGGCAGAGAAGCCCTGTCAGAACAGATGATCAGTGAAAGATTATTCTGTTCTTTAGGAGTGACCAACCCACTGGAGCACACAGACACTGGCACTGCAGCAAGGGTTTACAGCTGCTTACCTAAGTTTGTGACTTAAAGTACGTTCAAAACATATTTCAGCTTCACAAGAGTTTAAAACCTTTTAGAGTTGTTAAATCTGTGCTACCAGATTATCTGTACCCATAAATGGGGTAGCTTTAATGAGCAATTATGTCACACGTTTCTAGAGCCCATAAGCACCTCCTTTCCTGCTGGAATTCCCCAAAGTCATGGCAATTTGTCCAGTTTTACTCTAGCTCAGGCTATTTTTTCCCAGTCCTCACATGACTGAGTAGAACCATTTCCTACACAGAACACAACAAGAGGAAGAGGCAAACAACCAAAACCAAACAAAAACAAATTTTAAAAATCCCCTTTTTTTACTATTCTACCTACTTGAATAAATGCCTCGCCAGTGGTTTCTGCAAGGTCTGAATCCCTTCTCTTTATGCTTCTCACTTAAAACAAGAAATAGTTTTCAGTATGTATTAAGGTAACAAGCATAACCTTTTAATTTTATGAGTTTTATCTGCTTTCATGGGAAAAATGCTCATTTCAACTAATACACAAAACAATTTGTGGCTCAGATATACAGAATATGTCTCAATCGGATTGTTAAGATCACAGGACTGAAGGTCCAATTAAGTCCTGTTCCTGCTATTTTAAGCAACTTTATAATAGAATCTAATCATCAAATAATAACCAACTCCTGAGAACTTCTTGAAGCCACTACTCTGATTACAAGGCTGCTCCAGAACCCCACTCCTATTTTGATTAGGAACCAATTTAAGATTAAGAACTGTTTAAGACTGATTTACAGGTTTATTATTGTAAGTTTACACTGCCTTACTCTTTTTCTCACACTGGCCTAAGTGTTTAAAGTTTTCTTCCCTTTCAATGTCAAGGGAATAACCACAAGGAGAGATAGAATACTGTCCCCTTAAGCCTGTTAGCTGAAAAAAGCCAGTTTTGTTTCCCTTTATGACGCAGGAGAGAGAACTGACTTCCCAGACCATCCGAACAGCCCTTCCTCACATCTGTCCCACATGAAGCTTTTTTTTTTAAAAAAAAAATCCTCCACCAGCGTTCTCCACATCTGCTTATTCCCCAGATATACAGAACTAAAGTTTAAAAATCACTATGGTATCAAGGGATATATTCAAGTCTTTTGCATCTTTCCATTTGTAACTGACAAACCATATTTTTATATGTCATACCTTTACATATAATAATGTATCTTTCTATATTCTACATATTCTATATTCTATATGTTATTATATACTTGCCACTGCATGACCATTCACTTTGCACTATTATTCCATTTAAGTCTCCATACTGCAAATCCTCCAGCTCATTCAGTCCTGACAGAGACTCCAGTCCTCTTCTGGACTGACAATGTCCCCGAGCTTTGCACCAGTAAACTCCACTACCACAGCCCTTTCACATGTACAAGACCAAAACACCACTTAAAACAGTCTGAGGACTGGACCTCAAAAACTCACCAGCAGCCTCCCTCCAGCCCACACTTCCTCACTAGCACTAACTCATCCTTACACCATTACACCGTGCTTGGCTTTAAAGAAAACTCCAACACGCTGCTGTGCCCTGTGCTGTCCTGACCCTCACCTGTGTGGGATGAACTGTACTTGCAGTACTCCACCAGCCTGGACACTGCTTGCTCCAGCAGCTCTCCAGCAACCCCGTGCTGCTCAGGATAATCCTCACAATCCATCCGTCCCCAACCATGGGAAACACTGCAGAAGTGGTTTTTCAATCAAAAGGTGTAGGTGGGCATGGAAAACACATCCTTGCTGCAGACAGAGCAAGGGATCAGAGGTGTGCAAGAACCATCAGCCTTTTCACTCCTGTGCCAACAGCTGCCTCACATTCCTGCCTGACACGCCCCAGGATGCTCTTGCTCCCCGTTATCTTCCCCAGCTGCTATGGCAGAGCAAGACTTCACCATCACCAAACTGCCGTAACAAACACAAAGCTTCTGGCACAGACTTCACCAGGTACCAGCTGCACTGCCCCAAATCCACCTAGGCAAGGCACCGACAGTGGGGACAGGAAATCTGGCTGTGTGATGCTGAGGAGTTACATCCCCATGGCTCAGTCAGCCTTGGCCTTTGAGCAAGGAGGGAGGCAGGTACCAGAGCAGAGAGCAGCAGCAGCCTGTTCCATCCTGCACACTCGTGGTCTGTTCAGCCAGCATCAGTCCTGCACTTCCAGGAGCTGAGTAGGAACAGAGACCTCTACATCCTGGCACAGAAGGGAGGTACATGGTCTGTTTACTCAGAATTTTTGGGCATGTCTGCTGAAATTCCAAAAACCCAAAAGATTTATTGTAGAAGCTCTGACGTCACTTTCACACAGGAACACACATCCCAGCAGTGAGAAATGAGACTGAAGCAGGAGAAGTTTGTAAGGGCCTGCTTCCCAAAGTCGGGCAGTCACAGGTTTGTGTGCTACATTACAGCTGTTCTGATTGCTGACATCTCATCTCTTATGTACTTATATACCCATTACCATAGTAACCAAATTCCTCAGAACATATAATGCAATTTTTGTATCTGGTGTATTAGAACAAAATTATTAAGGTTACAAAGGCAAGCATGCCAAAATTAGAAAGTGTCAGAATTCAGACTGCCATCTTCCTTGCCAACCCATCTTCTCCTGCTGCCTCCCTCCCCATCTCCCAGGCTCCCAAGTCACCTCTCCTGCAAACCTCCAGCTCCAGTTCTCCATCAGCTCCAGCTCCTTCCTCTCCCACCCCTCTGCAGTCCCAGTGTCACTGTACCTCCATCCTGACATATTCTTACCTCTCCCCTCTCATCTGACTTTTATACCTCCTGCATTGACATCAGGCATTTTCCTCCTCCACACTGCCTGAGTGCTCTCCAGGAATGATTCACTGAACACAGGACAGATTCCTGACAGTCTAGGAACTGGAAACAAGAGGAGCCTCTCTTGCAGGGAAAAGTCCTTCTGATCTCCCACAGTCCAGGGCTGGAGCATCCTCTGCCTGGGATAGTTATCCAGGGATAAGTGCCTGCTCAGCACCAGGAGCTACAAAATGCCTCAGCAACACTCAGTGCTGGTTCACCCTCTTATTGGCATTCACTGCAAGGGCAGGTCCCACTAGGGAATAAGCCCCCATTTCAGGAGGTGCTCTGCAAATACAAGGAGTCTCCATCTTGATGGAACTTAACATAAACAAATTAACCTTTATACTTTACCTGCCTGTAGCATTATTTTATACACACAAATATATCGCTAGGAGGAAGACACATGCACAGAATGCTTAAGTGCTGTGTTTTCTCTGAACACCAGCACCTGCAAGCACTGTGCAGTCAAGAGTTGAATCCACTGCAGTGGAACACACCCTGCACATCTCTCCTTACAGGTTTCCTAAAAAGTCCATCAAACCACAGACTTAGACATCCTTGCGTTTGACTGCCTCTCCGCTAGAGAGACAGGTTGAGTTGATCCACCATTCTGCACACACAGAAGGTAAATGACTACACCTTTTCTCCAAGAACCTGCTCTAAAAAAGTTATCTCTTTCTTACTTCGGTAGTATTACTAATTGTCCTGACCATAAGGGATGAAAGAGGTACGTCAACATCTGCACCTGGAGCAAATACTTGAAACAATAACTTCATAAACACGGCCCACAAAGCAGATTTAATGCCCAAGCTTCATTCTACCTGGGTTAACTTCTACTATGAGTATTTAAAAAATTTTTCTCTGGTACACCAACTCTTCAGCTCTCAAGTAAGAAATGAAGCACTTTTTTCTGGTCTGAAGAGAGCAGGAAAGAGTTTAAGTCACTTGAATGTATCTACTAAGTGTTACAGCATTTTAAGGCTGGAATGGCAATTTCAGCTCATGTAGGAACACATCCATCCTAAATTTGACAGCGAACTGTAATCAGAAATTGGTCTATTTCAACAGCACAAATCTAAACACCTCTGTATTTCACAGGTTCTTTGTGTGTTCACACATTAAGCCACTTAATCCAGCTGTTCTCAGCAATCATTCACAAAAGCAAATGAACGAAAAAGAAATAATCACCAACCATTTCCACTCCTACCCTTCAAATCAGGGGAACAATAATTTGACTGCTTCAGTAAATGGAAAAAACTATTTTCTGTGCATTTAAACAGAAGGTTAATTGAGGTATGGTGGAACCTGCTCTCACATTTAGACTTTCTGAAAACAAGGTTGTCCAGTCTGTTTCAAAGACTTTGGCCTCAGCTTTTTCATGAAGTGAGGCAGAGAGCGGCCAACAGGTGACTTTTCCACGACTGAACAGATCTTCAGGAGACACAGAGGAATAGCATTGCAAAGAAAAAGCCAATTAAATTAATTTTATTTTTCTCCTTAAGCATTCCTGCTAGCAGGGAGCAGGCTGGAAGGCTGTGTCCTGGCCTGGGCCGTGCTGGACAGCAGCGCTGGCTGTTCCCAGTAGTCGCTGATCTGAAGGCAATCAGTGATTTGGTCCAAGCTAAACCACGCTGCTCAGAGCCACACAATCATGCCATCTAACGAAGGATGGGAGCTGGAGATGAATAAAGTTACTACCCAGAGCAATAACCACATAGCACAGCTGGAGCAGGACTGAGCTCTATGGTCTGAAGGGCCTTCTTAAAATGGTCTGCAAATATGTGACAGAGGGGCCTGGCTCCAGCAAGACATGAAGAAGCAAAGCATCAGGGAACAAGGACAGTCACAAGAACAGTCCAAAGAGAGCAGTGGCACAAGGGATCTGGCCAGAGAGGTGTTAAGAATTTTCAAAAATCAATCACCTGCTGGTTTGTTTTGGTGTTGGCTTTGTGTTCTTTGCCTTCTTTCCCTCCAGAAACAGGTCTTGGTATTCTTTCTCCATTTTCACTTTGGCAAACCAGTGACTCACACAGAACACTACACTTTCCCTACATGACACCTTCTAAAGACCCTCCCATTTCCCTGGAGAATTTATCAAACACTTTTAGACAAAGCAGAAGTTGGCTGCATTAGAGTTTCAATCCTGGAGTGGTAAATCTTTGCAGAAGAACAGTTAAGTCAGTGAATAACAGAATCATGACCACCTAACATCTTCTGCCTCAAGACTCCCAGCCATGCCTCCAGCCAGAGAACATGGAGGGGGCAAAGGCTGCCTCTGCTCCAGCGGCTGTTTAGAGGTAGATGTTATCAAATTCCTTCCACATCTGTTTAGATTTCAGGAGACAAATCCACATCAAACACAGAAAAACCACCCTCACATCCTTTTGTCAGCCAGCTCTCCGAAGGGGCGCAGAGAAAGGAGGAGCTCCTCGCCCCAAGAGGCTTCCTGTGAAGGGCACAGGTAGGGTGTAAGAGCAGAATAATACAGGAAATTTTTGCACTACTGCAGTCTGCACTGCACCTTCTCTAGGGATAAATAAAATTCCGATCTCCACAATCTCCATGGCTGTCAATCTGACACCTTTTGTGAATACTAAATTCACATATACAAAGAACTTTCTCCTTTGTAGGTTTTGAAACATCTCACACGCCGTTTCCTACTGGTAACGGAACAAGCAGCATAATTTCATACCTGGCAATTTGAAGCCTCTTTCAGCAGTTTGGAATAATGGATTATGCCTTTTGTTTGTCAGTAGGAACAGGCAAATAAGAGGAAAAAAAAAAAAAAACAACTGCAAAGTTTTAAGCAACAATTCCCGTATTAGAAGAAGAGCTATTTTCTGACTGCTCCTGTTGGCTAATAAACAAAGGGAACATCAGGTGTCCATTTTACAAATGCTAAGGATCTTGGATTTTTGAACTGGGCAAGTAGGACAACCTCCTGATACCTTGGGCAGATACATCCCTAACAACCAACCAGCAAAAAGCAAGAACTGCTCCCTCATCATGCATGCAGCTCACCCGAGCAGCCCAGCTGGACAGGGAGCTACTGAGAGCTCAACAGGCCATGCCAGAAAACACTATTTACTTTTTGGACACAAGCTATAAAGAGCAACCAAGAAGTAATTAAGGTTCTTGAACACAACAGGGCAAAGAATATCAGCTCCAGTGTTGCTCACTGCCCAGAAGTTCTTACTACATCTGGACAGCTTCTCAGAGACCACCAGCCCATCCTCTCACTATCAGTACTCAGTTTAGAGCCTCCAAAAGCCTCAAAATGCCTCACTGCAGACTATTTTGCAAAGTCATTCTGAATGAGGGAATAGCTAAAGCTCTACCCTGAAAAAGAATAAACCTATCCATGTTTATGGGAACTGTATTTCTCAGTATAGCTAACAAGCTGCAAGAGAGGCAACTGCTGCCAGGCCACAAAAGGGCTCCGAGAATGAAGGAAAAATTCCAATACATCCTTATATTAATATAATTCCAAAGGCCTGAATAAAAATTATCCTGGTTGTATCAGCCCAGCAGTTGGTTTTGGCTGCTCCCCTGACCCTGGCCAGGACCCAAAGGTAATCTTGGTGGAAGGCTGCTGCTAGTACTACCATGATATTTATACAAACACCTGAAAAGTATGGGACACTTCTCTGATAGAAACTCACATAAGACACTGCGCAGTGCTCATTTAAATATCTCCAAAATTATCAAAACCAGAGAAAGGTTATATTAAAAGATAAAAGATCTCTGAAACAAGGAAGACTTGGATATTCATAAAATGCCCCTATATTTGCATCTGGCACACAACATACATCCCATTCTCCAGTAAGGCAAGAAGGAGCTATTTTTGAGAACTTGATAGTAAGAACTGAAAAGAAATAACTCTGCTTCTCTCACTCTCTTTTTCTCTATTAAGCTAATTCCTGTTGTATAAAGTCAGCTTGAAAGCTCCTTTCAAAGAAGAAGGGGGAGGGAGGAGAGGAAGAATCAGATCTGCTTGTTTTTTGCATTTGACATTCAGGTCTCGTCGCCCTGTTTTGTTTTCCTGGAGGACGCGGCGGCGCAGACCTCGCAGAATGATGACATCACACCTACAAAAAAAGCAAAACCCAAACAGGAGGGAAGCAGCTCTCCCTCAAATGAGCTCAGAACAGCAGCCCTGCTTCTGGCTGGTACCTTTTGGGCAACTCAAAACTAAGTGGGTCTGGGGGTAAGCAAATATTCCCTTCAGACCCCTGGCCCACGTCAGCAGCCCAGGAAAATGGGGAAGGCGACAGTTCTGCTCCTTTCCAGGCCAGGCAAAATCAAGTTAAAAGGTGTTTAACTACTCTACCCCTCTAGAGATACCTTGAACACGACATTGTTTTATGCCTGTTTATACCTGTTTTATTGTTGGTTAGGAGTTACAAGACAAGTGGCTTTTACCATGATGAAACAAAGCAAAGCACAGCATGTTTAAGTTGCTCCGTAAATTGGAAGCTGCTCTTTCTGAATTGCTTTATAAAGTTATTTCTCCATATGAGGTAGGCATTCTGAGCAGCATCTTTCTTGCAGAGCAAGGAGCCACGCTGCACCAGGGACAGAGGAACTGCGAGGTGTGCGTGCATGCAGAGTGCAGCACCTGCAGAGGATAAAAACACACCTCTTGTGGCGGAGAGGTGCTCATACTTTGTCTATTTATTAAAACTCAGGAAAGGCCCATTCCAGAACATGCGTACTCACTGCTCCACGTCACAAGGAGATTTACCCTTTGTGTAAAACCTAAACTCAACACATCGACATGATTGGCAAGCTCAGAAATAACAGGTTTTAAGTGAGAAATACCTGCCAAATCTTGGAAGCAAATCTCCATTTAAGACACCAAACTAGATAGCACATGACCACTCTCCTTGCTTCTAAAAACTTATGACTTAATTTTCACAACAACAACAAAAAGCAGGAAAGAAACAAAGAGAATTACGGAAGTGGAAGTTACTAAATATCCAGTGGTCACATGGTTCCACTTATAGCTACTGAACAGCACAATGGTGACAAAGCATTTGATTGCTTTTGCTGTGATTTTTTGGTAACTGAACATGAAACTAAGATTGTCGTCTCTACCTTATGTACAAGCTCAGTTCAGACAGAAGACTAATAATTCCTCAAAGCAGAAAAACAAACCTAGCCTTGCTATTAACCTAGGGACAATGCTCCAACAGGAACATCAGCCAACCAGGGGTTATTCTCAGATTTTGTCCAGAAAAATATTTTTTAAATATGCCCTCAGAGAGGATCTCTCATTCCTCCCCAGAACTCACAAGTCTTGTTATTACTATTCATTAAATACTAGGAAAAGGTTATTCATCCAGAGGGTGTTGGGGCACTGGAACAAGCTCCCCAGGGAAGTAGTCACGGGCTGAGAGTTCAAGAAGTGTTTAGACAATGATCTCAGGGACATGGTGGGATTCTTGGGGCCACAGGAGTTGGACTTTGATGATCCCTGTGGGTCCATTTCAACTCAGAATATTCTGTGATCATCTACCTTGAGAAATCGTCTCATAAACAACTGATTTCAGATTAAATACAATTACAGATTTCTGTAAAGCAGTTGATGTTTTCCATAGAATTTGACTTTCAACAGTGAAACAGTAAGTGCATTCCAGAGTCTATCTAAAAATCTCAATCTCCTGCCCCAGTGATTAAAAGGAAGGAAAATGAGACAAGCAACTGCCTTTAAGGAAGCATCAAAAGCAGGTGGTAACTCCAATTCAAGAAGGAATTCTGTTTCTAAGTTTGAAGTTTGAGCTCTGTTGTCTTGGGTGGGCCCAAGGGAGCGTGCTGAGTCCTGCTGGGTTGACTCTGGAGACCAGTCAGGACAGTCGGACAATGACCATCTCAGTAATTTTCTGTTTACATATTTACGGAACGTATTTAAGTGGTGAGACCGTATGTGTCATGTCCTTAGAAATGCTAATCACAGGCATGAAATCACATACAGAAAACCCCTAAATCAGCAGGTGCTCAGTGCCTCCAAACCAGAAAATAAGCAGACAAGTAGAATCATAACTCACACCATCCTCTCCTTCCACTTATGCTGCTCCATATCATCCTTGTTTCCCCAACACCTATGTAAATAGGTAGGCAGATTTTGCAACAGGCATGATAAACAGGTACGAACTACTTCAAACCAGCACAGGTAACATTTGTTTCCAAGCTGAAAGCAGCTTTTGGAAGAAAGCTTGCTAAATTTCACACTCCATGTCTGTGACAACATGGAACAAAAATCCCTCAGAAAAACAAGGTCCCAAAATACTGAGCACTTTCACACAGGTACTGAAATGTCAAGGTTTTAATGCTTTTTGGGGGTTATTCTAGTTTAAAAGAATGACCGAAGCAACAAAATTCTTAGTTTTATTACTTCCAGGTAAGCCCCAGCTATTTTACTGCATAGATATGCCTTAAAAGAATCCCCACACTGCAAACTTCTCTGCAGACAGGTACAGTAGAATCTACAACAGATCAAAGTTACGTGTGATGAGCTGAGCACTGGCTCACTCTGCAATGTTTATGGATTCCGGACAGGCACAGCGGCTGGAAGCTCCTCTTCCTTCCCAGGGCATCAGGTGAGAACCCTTCCAGCTTTTTACAGCAATGTGCATTTGCATTACACAATAACTTAGACCCTGAAGAAGACGTGAGATTCGGCTGTGGCAGAGACTGCACAAACAGGGTGAAAAGATACACTCTGCCTTCACAGATCTCCATAGAAATGCCCAGACAATACCAAAGTCTTGCACTTTCATATGCACGCGAATATTTTTCACTTAAGATGGGCAGTTCCCAGTTATCCCTGTGCGTGACTGAAAAAATGAAAAAACTTAGTTTGTTGTTCATCAAGTTCAAGGACTGATTTACAATGCATTAAAAGCCCTTTTTGAGATTTATGTGAAGATAAAAATCAGCAAAAAGTCACATCACAGTACCAAAGAATATTAAATATTTCATGATTTAGCCAGCTCATCCATGACCAGCATTAAACTGCCATTGTGGTAAGAAAAATCTACATAGTGCTCCTATGATGAAACAAGAAATCCCATGCCCTGCATTTTCAGCAGGTCAGGCAGAATTTTAGAGGGAGATCTGGGGGAGTGGTGCTGCTGAACTCTGAAGTCTGTATTGCTTTACCACACCCCAGGCAAAGCAGCATCTCCTACACTTCTGCTTCCACCTTACAACCTGGGAGGTGCTGATGTTAACTGGGGACGAAGGAGACAAATTCTTCTACCCCACCACGAGCCAGGCTGAGCAAATCACTCACTTCTCCACCTGTACTTCTGTATCACCACCTTATAAATGTGGAAAATAAATATGCATTTATCATCCATTTGAAATACCTTGAGATTTATGGGTGAAGTTCAGAGCAGGGAATTAGTATTATTATCCTGTCAATTCAGAGAAAAGTATAAAACCATCACATACGTAAGATAATAATTCTTTGCTATAGCTTAAATTTCTATTTGTGTATTAATATTTCATTTCTTGTATTAATATTAATTATAGCTATTTCTGTTTAAACATAAAATATTTGTAAAATCTATGAAAAAACATTGTGATTATACCAACGTATAGTCACTAGAGTAATTAATTTTCAGTGCCAGAGATTCCCACAGCAATGGGAAGACCATTCAAATGAGGATCACACACCCTGGTGCAGGACCAGCCACGGTGGAAAAACTCCAGAGCCCCATGTGATGGCCCACCTGCACAGCGGCCCACGATTACCAATTCCCGCAACAGGGGAAAACATGAGAGACTTAAAATAATGCGCTAATTAGTATTTTCAAGAGATAAGGGCCATTCAAGAAAAAGCATTAAAATATTTGGGAAAATTTAGGAGCTTTTCCAAAATATTTTTTAAAACTGGGAATCAAAAATTCCACGTCAAATCTTTTTCAGTTACCTAGCAAATGATTCTTTAAGTGTTCTTTACGTTTTTGTGACTAATTACGAGCTAGCAAAGATAAATCACATACTTTATAAGTAAACTATTTTCACGTTAGTCTAGTATTCAAAGCACTCTGCTTGTTGTTCTCAAATCAGGAACGAATCTTTTGCCCAGTCTTGTTTTTGCAAATAAATTTACATCATCAGTACTGCAATGAAAGCAAAGCAATGGTGAGGATGAAGACTTCCTTCTTCCATAACATTTTATTTTGGATAAAAAACCATGTATACAGACCTCTTCTTAAGTACAGATTATCTTAGTGTTTGGGTCCCTGTGCTCTGTCCTCCCAGTCAGCAACAGAAATGTTGAATTCTCTGGTCAGTTAAGGACATCTGTGTAGGTTGATCTGGTAAGAATGTGGACAACTACTGAGCTAGCAGCTGACAGCAACATCTGAGAGCAGGAGAAGGAAATATCTCCAGTGATTGTCATGCAATCACCTAAATTCAGCCCAAGCATCCTCATTAAGCCCTCTTCTCCCACCTCCATGGGCACTCCAGCTTGTACAGATCTGGCCACTTGAGGTGGCTTTGGAATGGAGATGCTCTAGGATTTCTTTGCCTACCTATTGTCTCAAATGAAGGGAAAAATAACCTTCCATCACTCACAAAGGACAGATGATCGGCATTCAGATGGGTTCGCCTGCATTCTTGCTGCAAAACGGGCAGGTCCCAGCAAGAATTAACAGGAGGTTCTACCGCACACCTCCAGCCAGAGACTAACCTGGTTTTAAACACTTCAAAGCATGTGTTAGAGGGGGGTTTGTGTGGAAAGGGAAGAAGGAAAATTAAGCCAAAAACACAGGTAAGAGTTCAGGGTTTGCCTATATGGCAATTAACCTATAATAAAAACGGAGCTTGGCATTCTCTGCAAGGCACTGCCTCTGAAATGTATCATTATTTCCTTCCCAACTCTGACATGCACTTCTAGGAGACAGCAGGCATTTTTGTCAAGGCCATTGTTTTTTAACTAAAGTTGCAAGCCTTCATAAAAACCCCAATGTAAGAGCCTGGCTGCATAGCTGGATGTACCAAAAGCAAGTATAAAGTGGGGTTTGTACCAGCTCAGCTGATGCCAGGGAAAATCGTATCACCGCACTTTAGTCTTTATAGGTGACAAAACCACATTACTGCAGTTAGTCCAGTACATAATTCTCAAGACTCTGATATGCAAAGACTAATTTAAAAAACCCAAGGAGATAAGAGAGGGTGGCAGATTTAGAGAAAGATCATGTGCTGTGAGCACAGACCCTGTGTTCTGTTTGACCCTCAAAGAGAGAGGCATCTTACCTAGGGGTACAGGGCCAAATCATACCAAAATAGATTCCAAACCCAGGGTTTAACTAGTTTGCTATCTAGGCCAGGAAACAGTTCTGGAACACATTTAACACAGTTTAATCGCATCAAATCACGGCTGGCCCAGAACTGATTTTAACAACTGTCAACTGCTCCTTGGAACAGGCAAAGCCAAAAAGAAGATCACAGCACACAGTTTACAAAGAGCACAGAGACAACCCAAACATCCAGAGCAGCAGAAGCAAAGCAAGGCACATTCAAATCCCATGATCTTTATTCAGATTGGGTTACAAGGAAGTGGGAACTGGGAGGAGTTAATGTTAGTGACAACTGCAAGCCAGAACTAAAGGGGAAACATGTTGCACTGCCACGGGGACACAACCTGAGAAATCCTAAAAACTGATGGAGAAAGTTACTGCACTACTTACTGGATACCCGTGGCCTATTTGAGAAACAGCACTAGCAAAAATAACCTCTCATCTCAGCTGGGGAGAGCGGGACAGTCACCAATTAAAAGGGGACTGAGGTGGGAAATGAGAATTGCATATTAAGAATGGTGAAGGAGGCAAAAATAACAAACATGTGCAATAGCACATGAGATTCTTTCCAAGAAATCTCAGTACAACATTTCTCTGGGCATGGGCTCATGGGTCTGTTATTGCCCTTGAGCTGTGGAATGTCAGGGAAGAGGAAGGATTGCTGGGTGCTTGGAAAACAGACTGAGCACACGGATAGAGAGCAAGCCAAAAAAGTGTTACAAGAAACGGTCCCTACCCTTTCAATATACTTCCACTTGCATATTCCACTTTCCCATGCTTCTGGGTCCCAAAGCTTTCCAGAGGTTAGAAACCAGCCAGGCCAGAGTGAATTGAAGCTGAACCAGCAATGCAAAGGGAAGGATTGATCTTAAGGACCTAACGCCTCAAAATCTGTCTAGTGGTGCTCAATGAATTGCAGAAGGCCAAAGGGATGAAAAAGAAGTTCTAAAGTTTAGATGAACTAAGTGAAAGGCGGAAAGCAACTTTATTCACATTTTAAGAATTCAAGTGTAATACACATTGGCTTTTGGTCTAAAGCTATAAGCAAAAATGTCTGAGATAAACAGTAAACATCCAAATTTTCTTTTCAAATGTGGACTGACAAAGCTGACATGCAATAAAAGCTTCCAACTCAGAGGCACTGCTCCCCCACATTCTGATAGGGGGTTGCCCTGTAAACATGCTGCACTCAATGAGCGTAGAAGAAAACTGTTTTTATAAAATTACTTCTCACTCTAAAGAAAATATTTGCATGGCTGTAGCCAGGAGTGTAATAAGGGTCACTGGAAGATCACAGGCACAGAAAACTGAAAAGCCTGCCAGCTTTAGAGTTTTGTGACTTTTCCTTTTTTTCCTCAAGATCTAACTTTCCCCCCAAACAAAACATTTCCAGCCTTTTCCACCCTAAGGACAATACTCAGTATGTAAATCTCATGCTGTGACCCTATCCTGACCCCTAAAGAAAAATCAAAACTGTTTCTAGCCAAGTAATACAGCAGGCAAAACTACAAGCTACTGTCCAATTGTATTAAGAAGCGATCATCACTCTAACTCATGTTGGACTGTCCTCACCAATCCCTAAGAGAAAGAAAACCTCATCTCTCCAAGCTTGAGGTGTGTAACTAATGCAGCAGATCTGGCCTCAGCAAGCTCTGATTAAACTGGAGAAACTTCTCTGTTTAGACAAAACTTATTGCTGCTTTGGCAATTTCATGGTATGTTTACAGCGGCTACCTTGCCTTTTCTTCTGGCAAAGAAACAAAGATTTAGCAGGATGTGAAAAGAAAACCAAAAAACAAGAGTAATAATGCACTGATTTCTGATCAAGTATTAGAAGTTCCTAATGGCTTCCCTTCCATAATTTAAAAAATAATGTCATGCCAGTGATCACCAAATATTTGTTCAAAAATTGCTTTAAAAACCACGTTTGGAGCCCCCACTGTGCTGGCTAATGTCCATTGTGTTTCTAAGGGCCTTCAGAAAGTATTCCCTCCTCCATGTTCTGTACTGTAAATGAGCACTTAGACAAGGAGGAAGGAATAGTGTGTAAAAGCCAGCTCTGCTTTTAAACAGCTCTCTATCTTTTCCTACTGTTTTCTGTACACTTCTTTCCCTCAGACATTTTACATTTCACCTCTGATTTAATGTTTTTATATTTTAAATTTTTTCACAGGAAGGGCCCTCCCTCTGGAACTTCACATGAGGGGATTAGTGATTTTCTGATCCTTTGTCCATTCAATTTTTTCAGTCTCTTCTCCACAGAGAAATCAATGTATGATCAGCAATGCCTCAGCATGTTAAAGGACAATAAAAATAAAGAATCCTGAAACCTAACATGTTCAGCAAAAAGTGCCACCAGCCACCTCTGTCTCTAAACCTCATCACTGGCTGTGGTGGTGCAGCCCGGTCCCTGGGGTTGTCTCTAACCTCACCTCACTGTGCACTGAGCCATTTCAGATCACCAAGCTGACACAAAACCGTATTTTTCCTTAGCTTAGCTTTCTGCTGGTGCAGGATCAAAGACCAGAGCCAATGGAATGACACACATGGAGAAGCAGGTGGGACAGGACTGCACACCTCAGTCAACTTCCAGCATAAGGGGAACTCGCCAGAGAGCACCAGGCCTTCATCCTGCACCGTGTCCATCCAGAACGAGCACTTTGCGGAGAAGAGCGGGACACACTCAATATTATAAGACAGACATGGATCTCAGAAGGTATTAAATCTCCCTGCTCTGTGCTGTTACAGGCAAGCTTGTCCCAAGCATGGTTAAGCAGGGGAGGACGTGTGTCAGCCATAACTGAAACCCTGCTGTCAGACCCAGGAAACTTTTCAGTTCAGACATGATTCAAGTCCAGGGCTGAAGTTCATCTCTTCTCTTTGTCCAGGTTCACAAAGAAGGAAATAAAAGTAAAATCCTTGACACTACAAAGCACACTTGAACAGGAAAAATGTAATGGCCACCCAGCACCACTGCCATTCAGAAGACAAGGGCCTGGCTCACCCCTGGTAACACCAGAGATTTTTATAATTTCTATGCACTTCAACCTAACAGTATGTTGTTTACATGATTTTAATATGAGCAGGAACAAATCAGAAAATGCTTCTAAGATAGGATCTTAGTGATTATGCAAGTGTTCTCCAAAATACACTGAGAATGGAATAAGACAAGTGGTATTTACCACAGCTTTCTCACCACTTCTGGATCACAAAGAGAGCCAAATCAACCCTAATTATGTTCTTACTTTACAAAATCCCTATACTGTCAAAAAACTTCTGTGAGGCATATTTTGCAAATGACCTTACTCTCTACAAAGTTAGATCAGAAGTATTTCCTTGCAGAAGTGACAGACATGAGAGACAACAGCAACAGTACATCCAGTCTGTCTTTGCTAGAAAGAGAATTACACCTGAAAACCAAGTACTTGGAAACCACCTAATGTTCTGTTGAGTATGAAAGGGTTGTGTCAAAGTGGAACTCACTACTGCAGAGTCAGCTACCTACAACATCTTTAAAACAAATCTCTGAAATTGCTGCCATATCTATTGTTCTCTACAAAACATCCTCATTACAGGAAATCCACTACTAGGATACATCTGAAGATGTAATTATTTGTGTGATATTCGCTTCTCTTCTAATGAATCTCACCGAGCATAAAACCTGAGGCTGTCTTACAATTCATTAAAAACATGTTATTCTGCAGACAAAAACTGGTGAATAGAGGTAGAGATGAAAACTGCACAACTGGAAATGTTCTTTAGCTGGAAGTAAACATTTAAAGTTCTTCAGCTTAGCTTACACTGGAATTTAACAGCAGGGCATAGATAACTTTTTCAAATAGTCTAACTTGAGGCCTAAGCCACCTTATCTGTACATAATTTTAATGCCAACATCTGGTCCTGTACAGGCAACACTTAATTCAGTCTAGTTAAAAAGAAAAATAACATCAAACTATCCAAAGAGTTTTCACTTCAGGCAGTTGTATTTCAGCAGGATTAAACTTAAAATTAAGGTGTTCTACCAGAATCAGTTTCTCTTCAGTGAGATATTGTTAACAGAGGAGAAAAACATTCCCTCAAGTTCAAAGGACAAATTAAGGTTCAAGTTTATCAATGTATTTCAGTCTACGGATAAAAGGAAGAGGAGTCCTAAAAATGGCAAACATACCAGTCAGAACTAGGCCAATGTTGTGGAGAATCTAATATGAAGGTTCAAACCAATCGTTGATTAGGTTTGCCCTTGGACATAAGTAGCAAAAACTATGACACACTAACTATGAGGAGGCACAAAGGCAAGGAAAACGCAGGCTCAAAGTAGGCTCAAGAAAAACATACCCAAAACTGTATTTATTGCAACAGAAGTTGTTATTCTGTAGTCCTGAAATATGAAAACAAACCTTCCCTAGTGTCAAAATGTACCAGTTTTTCATGGTTTTCACTGTTATGTGCTATCTACTGATGCTGTTTTTCAGACACTGAAGATCTGAACTATATTGTTCAATTTTATATATATATATATGTATTAGGGGTGGTATTTTTGAAACGTTTCATCTGAAGCATTCCTAGCTGATAACCTTTATCCAAATATATAAAACAAGAGCCATGTCAAACGCACTATAAATAGCATTAATAGTAAGGAATCAATAACATCCAAACCTTTAGGTAACATCTTATTAATCCGCCCTTGGCATGCATGGGCACACTGCTGTAAGGGCTCTTAAAATGCAATAGTCAAAGGTGAAGGACACAATTTGTTCAACTAGTTAATGCAACTGCTATTTAACCAACACAGCCACTAAAATGCCACCTAATGAAATACTCCGTACCATGATAAGCAGCAGAGACAAGCACGATAAACATGAAACGTTTTTCTAAGAAAATATATTAGAAGTCCTCAGTGCTATTACTGATCTGTCATATTTTTTTTTTTCCGAAGGCATGTAAAGATCTACATTTGACAACAACCATTTTAATCTCGGGTTCTCTCCCACCCCCCCATTTCTGGTACCGCGCCCAACACAATGGTACAACTGCATCTCCCAGGTATCGCCTTGATATTTATTTCTGCTTTCACAGTGACAAAGGTGAACTCTGATGCTCCAAAGATGCTTGCAGCAAAGCGGGGTGAGAGATATTTCTAACGACATACCCACACGCGGGTTACAGAAATCCAGCTTCCATGAGATGTTTTAATCTGACAAATTAAAATGGTTGGGAAACGCTATTTGGGTAACGGAATCGGCCGCCACATGCATTGCTGAGGGGGGAGCAATAAAAGGTCTTTAAAATAGGTCACTTTCAGCCAAATCCCACACCAGCACCGAACAAAATGGTATATACACTGAAAACTCACCGCTTGGGGAGGAGCGAGGGGCAGGGAGGAAAA
>VYZT01040062.1:81713-101022 GCA_013400735.1 Pomatostomus ruficeps
CCGAGGGGTCGAGGGTGTGGGGGGGCTCTGTGAAGGGTGGAGGGCTCTCCCTGTGAGGGGCTCTCCGAGGAGGGGGTGTTGATGTGAGGGTCTCTGCGGGGAGAGGTCGCTGGTGTGGGGGGCTCTGTGAGGAGGGGGCAGCCGGCCGTGAGGGGTTGCGTGAGGAGGAACCCTTGGTGTGAGCGGCTCTTGGGGAGGGCTCATTGGTTTGAGGAGAGAGTGACCAGCTGTGAGGAGGGCTTTTGGTGTGAGGGGAAGTTTGAGGGGACAGGTGAGGGATTGCTGAGGGATAGGAGAACAGGAGAGAGCTGGCATGTGGGGGTGCTGAGGGGAATTCGGGAAAAAGGGTTTGTGGAAGCCCCATGGGGGAACACTGAGCGGGGAGAGGGGCCTGAGGGAGAAGATGGTGCGGAGCTGCTGCTGAGGCCATCTGAGCTCAGCCAGGGTTGTGGGGGGCAGCAGGCCTGAGGGGGAATGAGGAAAACGAGGAAAGGTGTGGGGGAACAGAGAGAAGGGGGCCTCAGCAATGGGGTATGTGGGGCCTGGACATGGGTAGGGAGATGAGGTGTAGGGGAGAGGCCTGGCACAGGTGGGAACTTTTTGGGAGCAGTGTGGCAGAGGACAGTGGGTTTGGGGCAGGCTGGGTGGGGTGAGGACATGGAGCCAAGTGGAGCTGCCTCTCTGGCCAGAAGCAGCTCAGCTACAGGCGGTGACAATCCCAGGAGGTGATAGGTGACTCCTCTAGGGCAACTGCCCTCACCAAATGGGTGCATTTCAGCCTGCCCTTGGCCAAGCTGTATCTGGGTTGTGGCCAGATGAGGAAAAAAAAATCTCATGGACTGAGCACATGGTCTCCCAAACTGTACTCTTGGCTCTCAGTGGTGGGTGTTGAACTTGGTAGGTTGTTGAGCCTTTGTGTGCTTTGGTATCTCCATCTACGGAGCAGAGATAACAGTTGGCTTCATGCAGAGATTAATTATCGCATCTTGTAGTCACGTATTTGTTTATTTGTTTTTGCTATAGATTACAGCTGGAGGAATTCTAAACAGTCCACTTCTCCTTGTCATGGTGTTTGAGCGCATTGTGCTCCCGTCTGAACAGAGGAAATCACTGAGGTCAGTCTCCCTTGTGTTTATAGTTGCTTTCCCTTTCAGAAGTATGGGGGCAAGGAATCATCAAAATAACAATTTGTACTGACATCCTGATAATAAATGAATAGATACAGTTACATAAGACACAAAGTTTGTCCAAGGTGTGTTTGTAGGGATGGCTTCCGCTTTTGACTTCAGAATTACACTGAAGGGGCAGTGTGCTCTGTTATAAAGTACCCTGCAAATACTCAATTTTGAGATGTCCCCAGTACGAAATAATACAATTCTGTAAATCCAGTACTGCTGCTGAAATAAAACAGGCAAAACAAACTTCCTTACTGTTTTCCCCATAATTTAACCGATATTTTGTATCATAAGAAGGCTTTGTATCCAGCAGGTGTTGAGGCGATGCTGGATATGATTTAAGTTAATTTTGCATTTACCTTTAGACAAGCAGAGCTCCTGGGGACTGTTTAACCTGTGATGAGGAGACACCTGAGGAAAGTTGTTGGCTGTAATAATTGTGAACCACATCTAGAGTTTTGTGAACTTGTCACAAAATGGTCGGATACTTTGCCTTTTCCAATCCCAGTAGGAAAGGTGAGACAAATGTGGATCACTTCAAACACATGTTGTTGTGGGTACTTAGAGAGGCAAACTAAAGGTTTATCTGATTATCTCAACCTTGAAGTTGGCAGCTATGACAGGAAACTTGGTTTCATTCATCTGCCAAATATATTTGTAGTGTATCATTTGACAAGTTAAAAGGCATTTTTGTAATGACACAAAAATAAAACCATCCACTTTCTGAAACTACAGTTTCTGTCTTCTGAAATAATATGGGAGACACGCTTCTGGGGAAATTAAGGGCATGCTTGAAAGGTAAACACTTTTATTTTCAAATGTTAGAAGAATGGTGTTTAATGTGAATCTGCTCAGCGTGGCCTATTGATATTAATCTGGTTTCGTACTTGTTTTGTCAAATCAGTGGGTATCATTTGCTTTTGGAGATGGGAGAACAAAATGGAGCAGCAAGAGAGAGTGATCCACCCATGGGGTCAAAAGGTAGAATTGAGAATCAGGTTCTTCTGAATCTTGATCTTGTACTTCTTCCTGCAGACAAATTGCCTTCATGAGCGCAAAGCTCATGAATTATGAGAGTTAGCGAGGTCCATGGAGCTAACCCAGCAAATGCCAGTGGAGAGTCTGGGCCTCAGCTCTTTGTGTTACACACAGGAAAGATAATGAGAGCTCTAGGTAAAAATCCTTGGAGTCTTTAACAGTGGCTGCAGAAAAATGTGAATAATGCTTTACCATTAACTCTCAAGTATTTTACTTGAAATGCTAGCTCTGCATTTGGTATATATTCAGTGACTGCTTCAAAAATATACAGTATAGTCTGTGAACAGACTGTTTAGAAAAAGTCCCCTGAAATTCTGAAGGAACAGCCAGTATGAAAATTATGTTTATTGTTGCCAGCTGAACTAAACAGCACATTTAGCTTTCCTAGTTCATCACATTAGGAGTGTTCTTGCTGCCTTCTCAGAAGACCATAGTAAGCATCTAGAAAGTTAGTTCAGCTTCATTTGCTAATTTCCTGACGCAAATTTAGTCCATTTAAAGGAGAACTAAACAGGTTTATGTATGTCTGCATCTGGGATTTGCACCAGTCTATCTGGCAGATAGCTATACCCCAAGTTAATTCTGTCTGAAGGAGGTGCCAGAACATCAATAAATAAATATTACAAATTGCCTAGCGGTTCAGCTGACAGGCAGAACTGGTTTCAACACATTGCTTCCAATGTGCTGCTGCAGAGCTGGTCCTGGAGAAGACCCACATGACATTCCAGCATGGACAGGACCTTTAAGAGCATGCACCAGCACTCCATGATATTGTAGGAGAGGAAGTAGAGAACAATACCATGTCCAACGGAAACTGTGGCAAGAATTTATTCAAGGCATGTTGTAATTACTCGAGCTGGGAGTTTGGCCAGGACATTGGGGTTAACACCCCGACTCTTTTAGAGGTGTCATAGTTTATTTTTTTTAATGACTTTAAGTGATGAGAAGCCTGCCTTTCCGTCTCAGCAGAATGACACCAGTTCAAGCAGTGCAAACTTCTTACGGCAACATGAAGGTGCTGGTTCAGAACTAACTCAGAGCAGTGATGGGGCCTAGTACAGGAATCATTGCTTTATAAATACTTGCAGTAGATAAGAAAGATAAGAGTGTGATTAGGGCACAGTTTCAGCTGCTGTAGTTACAGCCATGCCTTCCTCAGCCTTCAGTCCACATGCTGCTTGAATCTGGCCATTTTTAAACAAACAATGGTAAACTTTAGGAGAAATCGTAGAACTTGAAGCAGAGAAATTTGGTTATTAATTATATAGCAGTTGTGAACAGCAGTTACAAATGCTTTTTCTTAGGGAATTTGTCATCATACAAGCCGAATGTAATTTAACCAATTTATTTCATGCCATTGAGATTTTTTAGAAAGTGTTCTTTGTATGTATGATGTACCAATTTAGAAACTTAACTTTCAGCTTGTTTTCTGCTTGCAGAGAAGATAAGCACTTGTGTGTTTTAGTGAGTGACCAGTTATGCAATGCACAAGTGAGGAACTGTTTTGATTTTGCTAGCACGCGAAACCTGCCATCACCCCTATGGTGCAGTTTGGGCCATTATTATGGGTTATGAGGTTATACAGGAAAAACATGTTCTAGAGAAAGGCTGGTCAAAATAAACGAGGTAGAGTCTTCCAGATTACAACAATCTGGTTTTGTATCAATGATGTAAATGCTTGGGTACGTCCACTGGGATGAAGATACCGTGTCAGACAGCGTCCATCCGACAGTTCATGTTGTAAGGACAAAAATGAAGCAATACTGACATTATTACGTAACTGCTTTTGTATTCTATGACAACAATAATAATACTTTGCTCTTCTCTTACCTTTTATTAGACGCTTCTTGCTATGCACTTATGATTGTCCCATGACTTGAGTGGTTTTAGCTATTAAGAAATGGGGAAACGGTGGCATAAGAAGAAGTACTTGCCGAGGTCATATGGGAAATCAGTGTCAGAGACATAAACAGAATCTCAGCCTTCTGACTGTCCCCCTCTGCCCTCTGGGAAACCAGACTGAAGTGGAAAAGTGGCTTGCAGTGTGACTCAACAGCTTTTCCTTCCTCAGCCACTGCCATGCTGGGCAATTACAAATAAATGCCAGTAGGTCATTTCCACCTGAGTCAAACAGGTTTCCAAGGGACTCTAGGTAGCATGTCTTCTGCTACTGAGGGCTCTTCGATGGGTCTTCGCAATAACTTTGCCTTGAAATCTTTTCAGAATTTCAGAACTAACTGGTTTTTTTAGGCCATGACAACTGAGTATAAGGAGAGTCTGTTCAGGTATCTCAGATTTTTCCCAACAGCGGGGCCGAAGGGGGTTTTACTCTGGCATTGGTCCAGAATACCTGCAAGGATCACTATTATGGAGGCCTTGATCTTGAGGAGTGACTGATGGAACGAAGCAGCACAGGAAAGGCCTTGGCTCTGGTCCTTGGACGGATGGGTAAGAAGAGGCCTTTGGCAGAGAAGGGAGAAAGGTGACTAATAATGTGAAACTGGGAGGAAACTCATTTCAGTTATGCAATCTGCTGGCTTGCTTTCTCTCAGGGAAGACACCTTTTGTTAGTTGTTCCACTGGCACTTGCTGCTCATGCTGTCTTCTGAATAGAAATCTAAACCAATTATTTCTCTGCTTGACTTGGGAAGCTTAATTTAGCTTTGCAGCAATGAAAATACAACAGCATTTAATTTCTTTGTTCTCTGTCTGCAGGATTTCTTTTAGATTTACTTTATCTCTTCCCTTTATTATTGGTTCTTCTTCTTGGCTGTCCAGTAGTTTAGCCAAGATGAAGAAACTTTTTTTCTGCTGTCATGCACTCAATCCCCATATCTCACTTGTTCCATGGTTTTCTGTGTCCTTTTTGCCATGTTTCCAAAGCTTCCATGGAGACTTTTGCTGTGGCGGTTCAAGAATTTGCTGTTGTCTGGTCTAATCCTTCTCCACAAGTTTTCCCTCACAGCTGAGTCAGCAGAAGAGAGTTTGTTCCGTGCCTGACCCTGCTGGGTTTGTGTTGGGTATCTTAGCTCAGACCTAAGCCTGACAGTGCTGTGACTACCCTGGCCTTTGTCCTAGACTGGCTGGTGTAGGGATGTGCCTTTACACCAGCTGACCGTGGTACAGGGAAGTAGCCTCTGGAACAGCAGTTTGCTGGAAATGATGACTGGAACTGCTGGAGCAAGAGTTGGTGGAACTCTTCTGAGAACTCCTAGATTCCGTGTTAGCCCGGTGGCTTTTCCAGTGAACTGCAGCGAACAGCTCTGCTGTTGACCCCATCTCGACCTTGATCTCCTGTTTTATCAATTTGATAGGTAAAACAACATCTTACATTGTTGTAAACGTCCTTCCAGGCACTGATTCTTCTAATCTATAAAATAGTTGTGAAACTGTGGCCCTGCTCTTCAGCAATTCTGCAGTCACCTATCTCTGAGACATTGTATTTCACCCTTGAATAAGATTCTAGACCAGAAAAAGAGTTAGACTGCATACAGATTAACAAATGTGTTGCTAGTATCTCTGGCTACTGCAGCATGACTCACTCATCAGTGCTTGTCAGAGGCTGGCGTGACCTCATTGAAAGCTTCAACATCTCATATGTGAAGGCAGGTTGTAATCCAGTGTGGGAATCCTAAATAGGAGGGGAATGAAGTTCTGAGATTGTGATAAAGCATACATCATAAACATCCCCCTGGAAATCAATTGTGCCCTCACCAGGAATATTTTTACCGATTTCTGAGGATCTCTTGATGCTAACCTGCCTTTCCCTGCTTTTATTAAAAAACCCCACCTGTAACTATTCAAGACAGCAACAGAAATCAATGCAGGTGGGAAAATTTAAAAGTGGATGGAACATGTCAGGGAGGAGATGCTCTGTTACTTGCAAGGACAAGAAAGAGCTGGTGGTTCCTTTTTATTTATCACAGCTTCTCCAGGCCTTTTTTTTTTTCCTTATGTCAGTAATGGGACTTCTGGTACACTGGTCGAGGGAGACAGGTGAGCAAACAGGAACAGGGGCTACAATAAAGGGAGTTGATGGGTGAATTAGCTTGTGGTACCTCATATGTGTAGCTTAGATATGTAGTGTGATGATGAGACAAAAAGTAGAAGGCAACAGGAGTTTAGAAATTGGATGGGTCTCTTCAGCCGGTGCTCCCTGAGTAAACATGAAATTTGTGCTCAGTGCCTCTATCTCTTTCCCAGGGGCTGTCACACTCTAACACATGGAGCAGTGCTGCTTGCTCTAAACTGAGACAGCTGCTGGCAGTTTAACTGCAGAACCCACATCTAGAGACAGATAAGCAAAAGCTCTTGTCCTCTCACCTGCTACTGAGGGAACTCTTAAGTCTCTAAAAGCACAAGAGTGCCATTGTCCCACAGGTATGTGCTGCCACTTGAACTGAAAGTGAAATCCCTAGCTGGTCTGGTTGCTGTCCTTAGGACATGTCAATGTCTGCTCCTGTTTTGCTGTAGGTAATTTTTGTATGTGGCAAAGTTGTCTGTGCCTTCTGGTCCTTCTTTAAGGAAGGTGCAGCAGGTCACAGAATCAAGGCATGCATGTCAAAAAATAGGCAACTTTAGGCCTTTTTATCCATGATTCCTTTCCACAGAGATCAGACAGGTACTATCTGCTTAGCTGTTTTGTGAATCCATGGTGAAATAAGTTGATGGCTCTGCCCAGTTTCTAGTACTGAGCACTCTGCATGTGCACACAAAATACATCTAGTTCTAAAAGATAATGTCTTTGATGTTCTTTGCACAGAGACCGAGGCCTAGATGATGTTTTGAGACTGAACATACCTTTCCTGATGATCTGATGGATGCACATGTTGATGGGTGTAAGAGATGGAAACCCCGATAGAAGTGTTGCCCATGCTGCATTCCACTGGGGGGAGGGTGTTGGCTCGATTGATCCAGCATTTGAAGTCCTATTGCTTGATTTATATCTTGATTTTTAGTATCTTGACAGACCTTTCACATAGTAAAGCATTCCTCGGGTTCTAGTAGCATTCTGCTCTTACATCAAGCTCAAACCTCATTGCTGCTCCCTGCCTTCAGCTGGAAACGGACAGACACCATTTGTGACTGAATATCCTGAGTCACCGATTCCCAGCTGGCATGTGCGCTGCAGTTCCATCTCTTCCTTTCCGACTGCACTCCCTAGAGGAGATTGGGAACAACTGCAGTCGTCAGCTCCAGCGTGGTGTGTGCGCTTGCCGGGATCCACACAATTGGTGGACAACCCCTGCCTACGTCTATGGGGTGAGCTGCCTGTGATTTGTTACTGTATGCCTGGTGTTTCCATACCGGAAAACAGAACAGGTGTAGTAATACTAAAGAAAAAAAAAAAGACATTTTCTTGGTATTTACTAGTAAAATATCTGCATTGTGGAGATGGTGATAGGATGTCTTCATTAGATAATCAGGGGATATGAGTGATGGTGCCAATCTCACAATAAGATTGTGTGAAAATGGATGAAGACTAAGAATTTAGAGAGATGATGAAAGCTGAAGCAGTAACTCCCTACACTGGCAAAGTTCTGCTACAAGAAGGATGGGTCCACCAAGCAGGAGCTGACAAATCTGTTCTGTCAGACACTCTTGTGCTGCGTTTGTTATCCTGCTTCTGCAGTGTCCCAAAGAAAGGCTGCTTAAGCTTAGCAGGGAAATAATGCAACATGTTGCTATGTTATTTCATTTGACCAAAATGTTTTCGCTATGTAATGCTTGCTGCTAGTCTTGTGCATAGCTCGGGGGAAGCTGAAACACAAAACACTTCATTGAGCTTTTTGATCCAACAGGTCTTGACATATTGCTGCTGGACACATCTCTGTGTCTGATCTGAACTGCGACAGTTCCATTCTGTCCTGCTAAAATAACAGCATATTAAACAATACTATTCTGTCCATGCCATTTCCACCTATTGACTAAAATGTTAAATTCTTATTAAGCTAGTTTTAATTTACATGTCATAAGATATTAGTTAATGGTCAGTTGATTTTCCTGGCATGAAGATTGCAAAGTATATAACACAGATTAATGTTTGTCTGGGACCAAATGAGTTAAACCAGCTCCTTCTGCTGAAATGCCCAGTGAAATACGGTGATGGTCTGCGTATCAAATCTGTTTGCAACAGGTCACCAGTGTTTGCCTGGGACAGTTCATCCTGTTAGCAGGCACTGATCCGGCTATGGAGGAGATATGTGGGTTTTGCTGACTCATGAAAGCAGGTGCAAATTGCATCAGTGAAGTAAGGAGTGGCTCACCTTAGAAGCAGGATGTAGGTTTTAGTGTAAGAACTGTTAGCAAACCACCTTTAGAGGAAAGTTGGGGGGAAAAATACATGAGAGAGCCTTTGAAATCTGACTTGATGAAATTCTGATTCTTCTTGCTGCGTCAGGGGCTTGTTCCAAATGGGATTGGTGTGGAATTGTTAACACCACTGAGGTATCTTGGGAAAATATGCACTGTATCTTGCGACAGCAGTAGTCCTAAGGCACGTTTTCTGGGGAGGGTTGGGTGACAGCTGTTCAAAAACTTTCATACAGTTACTCTCTTGTTCCTTCTTTATTGATCTGACTCATCTGTCCCTGTCCTAAACACACCAGTTTTAGTATTTTTCTCTCCTCTTATTTGCCTCATATCTCATATCCTTCAAGATTCCTTTTTTAATCTCTGGGCTTAATTCTATTAAATCCAGTTCCTTTGACTTCTGCTTTGCTTGTGCTTTGCACCTGCTCCAGAGCCCCAGCAAATTTGGCAGCCAACCCTTGGGCAATCCAGAAAAAACAACTGTCTAGACCAGGCACCTTCTGCCCGATGCCCTGGACGTACCCCAGAGCTCTCAGGCATTACTCTGTATTCAGAACAACATGTTGCTATGCAAATGATTCCTTTCTGTTCTTACTCTTACTTCCACAGAGTTACCTGCACCCGACTTCTCAGCAGGCACTAGCCTAATGTTTATTGATCTTTTACAGAGGTCTGATGCAAAGGAAGATTGATAAAATCTTGTCCGGTGTTTTTGTGAACTCATAATTGCACCTGCCTCCTCCTAGGGAATGAGGCAAATGGGAGTGAGGGAGCCCACAGAATAAATAGTACCTTCTGCAGACCTGGAGATAGTGCAAGCTGGAGGCCATCACTGCAAAGGCCTTACAGAGCCTCTGGTATCCAGCAGAATCCAGGAGGGGGTGTTACTCTTTCCTAAAAGGAAGGGAAATCAAATCTTGGTCTAAAGAGTCCTATGGCGTGGGAAGGGCAGAGAAGCCTTAATGCAAAGTCACAAGCTGTGCCCGTTCCCAGTTAAAGCCCCTGTTGCCCTAGGCAATCATAGAGCCTGTCAGCGTCCTGCAGCTTTCATACAGAGATGTGACCAAAATAGCTCCACAACTTTACAATGTGGCTAAAAATAGCTTGCAGGTCAGCTTTTTTCTCAAAGGTAGTGGTGACATCAGGGGAGAGCACTCTTGCTCCTGTTCGGTGCAGGTAGAACTGGGTAAACAACGCAGGGACAGCAGCAGTTTAGCTGAACAGCCTTGAGGAAAGAGAAGTAATGAGGGATGGGAACGGACTAAGGAGAGATGAACAAAAGTGTGAAAGGCATGGGCGGGCCTGCTGCTGCTGGCCAAGTTAGTGTGCTTATACACAGACAACCTCTCCCCGGGGTTTTGTTTCCATGATGTTTGAGAGTTATCAGTCTGTTCCTGTCTCCTTGTGACCCATGTCAGGATGTGTCACTGGATGGGCTGGCCAGCCGGTGCAGCGTTTCTTGCTCCTCATTTCCAGACACTGAACACAGCCCATGACATCACCTCTGGCCAGCGGCAGATCAGAGGCTAGGCCATGGCAATGTCAAGTGTGTTTTGCTGTAGCCATTCAACCAGAGAGCTGATCTTTTACAGTGCAATTTGCATGTGGAGAAATCTGGATGGCCCTTACTTCTAGGGGGATTTCAGTATTTGTTCTTGGGCCAAAAATAGGCTGTTTTTATGGGGTTGAACTGTCTGTTTTTGTAGAGCATTACATTTTACCAAAGGAGCAAATCTGCACACCATGATCCTCAGAGTTTTAGTCTCTGTTGTGTATACTAAGTCTGGCCATGGAGATGAGTCTCAGCCAAGTCTGGAAGTTAAGTGCCTGATTTGGAACGTTATGGGAATCTAATGTAGGTTATGTGAGGTTTGCCATGCCTGCAGCTCCTGTGCTGCTGAGGTAAGTGTACTGCAGCAGGCTGTGCTAGGGAGAATTTCCTTTGTGCTGCAGGTTTCATGCCTAGTGCTTTCATAGTGCTGAAAAAGAAGAAGGAGACAACAAAAATGTGAAAAATCCAGGCCAGGTCATTACTGTCAGGCGAGGACAGAGTCCTCTAGCCAGTCAGATGTGACAGAATGCGCTTGCTGATGCTGCTACCAGGAAGCTTGAGAGAAATGTGACTGAGTGATAGCAGTGCGCATGTGCCTTTGGAGGAAGGAGGCTATGTGTGAGCTCTTGCAATGCTTTTCTCTGCCCAGCAACATCATTGCTTCTTTTCCTGGTGTTCTGCTTAAGCAGCTGTTCTGTGTTTATGATCCAATCCATTCTTCATACAGGGCCATCTTCACACTGAGCCACCTTCACTGTCACTGTCAGAAGGACTGATAGGACCTCAGGTTTGCTTAGAGTAAGCACTATAAATAGGGCAAAAGCACTGTAGTTACTGTTCTCTTAAACTAGTGTGAGTCTTGTAGGACCAGCCCCTGTCCCCACCTATTTAAAATGGCTCCTTGTTGCCTCACAAGAGGGAGACTTCAGCCAAATGCATCTCCATATTGACAAGTGTAGAGAGAACCATGCGCATGATCAGCTTGCTAAGAATTTCATTTGATGTGCAGCTGGAAGTCAGCTGCCAATAGAAAAGGGAGCTCTGCATCCCTACTTATGTGCTTCTAGTGCATTTAGAAGCTACAGGCCACGTTAATTGCAGACTGCAGTTAGAAGAGGTTAAGGTAAAATCAACTCAATATCATCACCGTGACCATTTAGTACAGTCATTTCTGAGCACTGCAATTTCTCACCACAGCCTGCGCCTTCCCTTCAGTGAGAGCTGTTCCCTGGTCTGCCCTGCCCAGCTTGTAAATGTAGCTCATCAGTCTCTGCTTCTTTGCAAATGAGCTGCGTAGGTAATGGGAGGAGGAGGAGGCAGCAACACTGCAACCTGCCCATCCCCAGCCGGCCATAAAGGCTCCGTCCTCCTTAGGCTTTTTGAAGTTACTTGCCACGTGAATCGTGTGGGTATAAAACTTTGCTGTTTCCTTAAATGCTCTGCCTTTTGCAACAGGTCATTTCCCAGTGGGGAAAACAGGCTGTTGATGTGGTAGGCACTCAGCTTGCCGTTTGGATAAGATCCAGAGCCGATTAGTTTGGGCGCAGCAGTGTGCTAACACAGGCAGAATGCACCCAGACTGGCTCCTGTTGAGATAGCCCCGATCTCCCCGCACTCCCCCCCTCTGTCCGCGGACCCCGGCTCAGCGTGAGCACTGGTCCCTGTCCCTGCCTGCTCTGGCATGCCCACAGGGAAACAGAATTTGCACCCTGTGTTGCTTGGCCGTGTCCTGATCAGTACCAACCCTCCCAAAGCAAATAGTGATTTGCCTGTCTGCACTGACTCAGCTGTGCTGAAGGCAGGAATCAGTCATAAATCCGGTTCAGTACAGTCCATAGGTAAGGAACAGCCTTCTGTAGCAGATACTGAGGCATTTTAAAGGAACTTGACTCTGTCCCAGGAAGTGCACTGAAGTGAGCAATGCTGCATTGGGCAAGAAAGCCTACCCAGGAGCCATTAATCTCTCAACATCTGTAGCCCTGCGGTTGTAAGCACGGGGGGTTGCCTTCCTCTGCCTGCAATTACTAGCTAACAACTGGGAATTCAAAGGAATCTGGGCTATCTTTAGGAAGCAAGTACCTACTCTTTGCCTCCTCTCAGGAAGCAAGGTCCTTCATTACAGCCTGTCATGGCAAGGGGCTTGCAGATAAGGAGGAAAGGCAGGAAACCTGCTGGGCTTTGCTTCTTTAGCAACTCTAAATATTTTTCATAGTCTTGGCACTGTGAATCAGCATTTCTAGAGCCTTGACTTGTTTACAGCAGCAATCAGTGAGATGGTACGAGGTAGGTGGGGTGTGGAGGTATGCTTGTGTCTAAAATGGGAAACCCTTTGCCCAGGCACAAGTGGAGAAGTTACCAACTGCATTTTCCATTTGTGACTAACGGGAAGCAAAGGACTGGATACCCTGAGCAGTAACTGCAGTGGAACCATTTCCAGGGTAAGGAGTTTCCTAGTGTGAGTAAGGGAAATTGGAACTTCACAAAGCTGTAAATATCATGTTGTCATAGTTCACTTGATAGAAAAAAAAAAATAGACTGAAAATATTTAGGATTATCAGTATAGTGGGATAAAGGTAGCACTTCGCACCTGAAGTGGTATGGATTCATTTTGCATTGGCCTGGCCAGACAGGCTGTAGGGCAGGAAGACCCCCAAAAGTGTACAGATAACAAATCAGTCAGTGAAGTTTCCATTCAGATCCCATACCTGCACTGGAATAAGGAACATCAGCCATGGGATATCTTCTGTCACTGCATGCAAGCTTTTTCCCTATGCCTGACTGGTCAGCCTGGCTGGATCTCGTGGTAAAGGGAGGTGACATCAAAACCAAGATATTTTAGATCTGCAACCTCAGTTCTGCAAAGGTATTTGTTTTGAAAATTCTAGTTTCCATAGCGATGTAGTGCTGTTCTCTCTCATCTTTCTCCCATTACCCCAGTCTTAGGAGCCATTAGATAAATTATCAGTGAGGCAAACCTTAGCATTTTTTAATCTTAAGTGATTTTATATATGTTGGTTCCTTAGTGAATCAGAGGCATTGACTCATATCCTTTCCTGGGGCTGACACGAGGTCTGTTGCAGTGAAAAGATGATAATGAAGAGTGAATGTTATTAATTGGACTTGGTGAATGAATTCCTAGGCGACTTTCCTGTAGAGTGGGGGTCTTATGTCTAGAATTGTGGTTCAGTTCTAGATGAGTTGTTTGTCTTTAGATTTTACTTATGTTCCACTATAGCTTCATGAGGACATCATACTTTTGTTTCATACATGCTGTAAATAAATCCTCTTGTAAGGATTGCTGTGTACTGCTGTTCAGCTGCTGTTCTCCACCCCAGAGGTAACTTTTGGACACAGTTCCCCTTCCCATTGTTAACTGAGCCAGTGCTCGTGGTTCATTCCTTCATTCTTCTTTTCAATATCTACAAAAAAGAAGCAGTTACGAAAATAAGGGAAGATATTTTTTTATCGGTGTGTTTTGTTTGGTTAGTTGTTGTTGTTGTTTGTTTTGTTTTGTTTCCTGGTGCATCTGGCCTTTCCTGGTCAAGGAACTACTAGTTTTGCCAGAATAGTTATGCAGGTTGGAATGTAAAAATCCCAGACCTAACCCTGCAGCAATGATGGCATGCAAAAAGCAAAGATGTGGAGATGATTTATTCTGATGGTGTAGTTTGCCTTTTAAGGAGATGATTTAGTGAGTTCTTTTGCCTATATGAACTGTATCTCCACCTGGGGAGCTATGCCAGAATAGCTGTTCCACAAACCCTTTGCTGAGAACAACAGCCTTTGTCCTGGAATTCAGTCCTCATGAGTAGGTAAGCAGGGAAGTACAGAAACTGTGTGGGAGAACGAGAGTGGCACTGTGGGCCAGGTTTCAAGATAAGTAGGGCTAAAGACAGGCGAGGGTTAGCGATTGACTCCTGCAGGATCCTCACTTAGTAAGAAAAATATGTGAATTGTATAAAATGGGGCACAGATCCAGGAAGTTGAGGATGCAGGAACTCCTCTGTGGAATCTGGATGTTAACAGGCATCTGCTTCACAGTGCCCATTGCTTGCCCTGCCAGTCAGTCTGTTCTCCTCCCCAGTTAGAGCCATCAGGTGTCTCGTTTGTATTCAGTCCATGAGTTCTTCAGAGGAGATGGGTTTTAAAAGTAGGTTCTTCACCCTGCTTCTATTTGAGCTCCCCAGGCCCTGGATATCTGGCAGAAATAGCCTCTTAAATCCCAAGAGGTAGAAGCTCACTTGTGCTCCAAAGAATAGTAATCCTTACAAAATCTCTATTTTAGATGTCAAATATTTACTTTTAGCTGAATTATGCCCATTCATTGAGAAAACTAATAATACTTTGCTCTTCACAGTGTAGCTTATCAGTGAATCCCCTATATATTTTATGCAAAACATTAAAAGGTGGTTACTTATCTTTTCATTTACCTTTCTTTTTTTCCCTTTATGTTCCTGCATTCCTATATTTTGAGATAAGGTGAACAAAAGTTCTCCAACTGCTATCTCTGAGCTATGCATTCTGCAATACCTTCACTGTGTTCTTTCTGATTCACTCCCTCCGAGGTGAATGGTCCCAGTCTTTTTAAATTTCCTTCAGACAAGGGCTCTTCCCAATCCCTAATCTTGTAGTCGGCCATCACTGCCCTGTGTCACATAATGAAGCAGTCACAGTAATAACTCAAACAATAACCCCTCCAGATCTGGTGTTCTGTCAGTGCTGGGCATTGTTAGGTTGGAGACCCCGAGTGCAAATACAAGCAACAGAGTCCCCATGTGCCAAATGCAGACATACCCAACACACATATAAAAAATAATAATTAAAAAAAAAATCCCTGTTTCAAAATAACTGTTTGGTATCCAAACGGAATGAGAATGAAATGTGACTAGCAGCCTTGTGACTGTTGTGTTGTATAACAAGATAAAAAGTGCTTGGGATTTGTGGATTGAGCTTTTTTTCATTTGTCTTCCAGAGGTCAAAGTCTACTGCAAGCAGTGACCAATAAAATTCCCTGTGTAAGTCAGGCTGGACTGCCTGTGCCTCAGGACCTAACTCAGGGGAGTTGGTGCAAGACCACCTTGGTAGGTGTTTGTGTGGATTTCTCTGTGGTCCCTGTGACGATCCTAGGAAGCAGGAGGAGATCCAGAATTGCCTGAACACCAGGATTCCCTGAATCCCAGAGAAGTAATGATGAGAGATGTGGCTGAGGCCAACCTGCTAGCCTGCCTCCCATGCTGCTTCTTGTGTGTGTCCAAGAAGCTGCCTCCAGTTTATACAACTGCACTCCAGTAAACAATTCTGCACGCAGATAGGGGCAGCAGATGTTACTCATGCCTTTGTGAACACTTCAGTGTCTTCACAACAGAGATGATCCTCAGATTGAGCCCTGCTAAACAATGGATGCGCCCACCAGAAGTCCCACAGGTTACAACCATTCTGTTACAGCTTGCTCAAAGCACTTTGAAGGATGGTCACGCCATCCTTCTTTGGCCACTCGAGGGGATTGACTCACAAATACGAGCAAAATAAAATTAGATGGCTTAAGTGGCTGCAACCCCAGCTGTGTCCCCACTGCCCAATTCCCAGAAGGTCATCCCTGCAGCCAGGCTGGCTGTGGAAGGCAACTCCTGAGCTGCTGTAGTGACAGCCCATTCTTCAGGGTGTTAATATTTGTCTGGCTCCTCTGTGAAGCAGTTCTGGAAGTTTAACCAGAATAAAAATGTGCACTTTTCCATCTGAAGAATTGTTTTTTAGTTTAATTTCTCTGAGAAGCAGCAGTGTTGCTGTGAGGGCAGGGCAGGGAGAGATGACCTTCCCTTTTGGGAGCAGCCATTACATCATTTTTGCTGCCTCACAAAACTATGCCCTACGGTTATTTTTGGTGCTGGACTGCCTTAATTTTCTGGAGAGTGAATGAAAGATTAACATAGTGTGCTTATGCCATTTGGAAACTAAACTTTTAGGAAAAAAAAATCATAATTCTGCATGTGCTGGAGTGGAAATGCTTAAATTGCTAGGGATGGGAAAGATGAGTGTCTGTGGTATCCATTCCTACAATTCAACTAGGGGTTAAATCCTTTTTTAATTTTTTGGGTTTTGCTGCTTTTTAAGCCCTCTAACCCAATGCCTACTATCCAGCTGCCTCTAGAGAGAAAAGTCTTTAAAGAGACCAGCTTTGTACCTATAAATAATGTACACAGCAGAGTACAAAAATGGAGTCAAGGAGAAGCTCCTCCTTACCTGAACGTAGCTGCAGCAGCTCTGTGAGAATAGCTGTGGTCAGCCTGTGAGCAGCACTCATACCCTGTCATCCATCTTGACTAAACTGCTTCTGAGAACTAATTCTGAGATTCCAGCACTTGGATATCAACTGGTAAATCACAACGGCCTTGTACTGAAACACATTAAATTCCAGGGGCCAAAAGTGGCAAGGTTTTGAACAGCGTGGTTATTATCCTACTTGGAACTAAAGGTCTGCTGGAGTGCTTTGTTAAGTTGGATATGTTGGAATATGGAGAATTTTGCAAGTCCGAACCCCTGCTATAAATGAAAACACTGTGGCAAAAAAATGTAAATAAATGCCACACATACCTCGTATAAGAGCCCTTCCCAATATCTATGAATATGGTAATTTTGGTGTTTCCCAATTTTGAGTTTTAAACAGGAGACAGACACATGAAATATTACAAAGCAAGCATTTTATTTTTTTAATGGATTAATTTTATAGTTTCACTTTTAACTTCACTGAAAACAGTTAATGGAAACTAAATGTAGTGTCTTAAAGAGGATTACCTTTGAAATGAAATAATTTGTTCTTAAAAAATCACTTCAATAACCTCTTAGTTTAACTGCATTTTAATATGAGCACAAAACTCATCCCGGGTCAGGCTCTCCAGGAAAACTTTCTCATGATTCCTGTAGCAGTTGATTCATTCCTTGCTGCCTTAACTTTCCAGCTTTAAATGGCAGGTTCTCTGCAAAGCCATCCACTTCAAAGCTTCATAAAACAGAGCTTTGAATGAATTACTCAGTTAGAAATTACACTGGCTGTGCCCAGCTTTGTGCCTAGATGTGGGAATACTTGGCACTGGGTGTGGAATTCCAAGGAATATTGCCTCTTTGCTGGCTTGCCAAAGAGCAGTAAGAAGGAAAACTGCTGCAGATGAGCAGACACGGAAATCTTCAGTTTCCTTTTTCCAGAGAACGCATCCTGAAGAACTGTTGAATATTAATGCACAGTTTAACTGGTGCAACCTGGGCAAACATTGGGGTTAACAGAAACTGCTACTTCTGGAGGGGATGTGTCCCAGTGTGGCAGGGGGAGACACCAGGCCATGGGGCAGCACTGCCTGCTGGAACTACTCTCACCTTTAAAACACATCCCTGCGGCTGCAATGTGGAATCAGTGGGAAGTGTGGAAGGCCCCAGTGTGTGTGGGATGCCCGTGCTTCATGTGCCAGGTGTGCTACTGAAGGTGATGAGCCCCAGGCTGTATTATTTTAGATTTTTTTTAATCTCTTTTGCAAGCTTTAGATAATACAATACTGATAACATGACACTTCTAATCCGTGATATAGTTGCTTTGTCTTTCACAAAGAGACAGCCCACCTCCCTCTGTATTCAGATTTCTGGTATGTGTGTGCGTGGAGCCGATTTGTCCATAATTGTTTGCTTTTTTCAGAGTCTTTTGAAGTTTAAATCTTCAAGCCAGCTCCTTATATTAAAAATAAATTCTTCCAAGCCACCAATAAAATGTCAGCTGTGATTAAAGCCCGACTCCTCATTTTAAGACTTGTCTCCTAAGCACTGTGAGGTCACTCAATGAGTCAGCGTTTGAAAGGACCAGGACCGTTATTGTTTGGGTAAAGCCCAAAGTTCATCACTGCTTGCTTAAATGGTTTCATCACGTTTTAAATTGCTTTGCATTGTGCTGAAAGAAATGTAAACTGCAGGAATGATTTGGCAGAGAACTCGTGATATTTCAGGCACCTCGAATCTTGAAAAAACCCTCTGTATTAATGTAGAAGTTGGTATTTCTGGTAAGGAAAAGCTTTACCTCCTGTGTAGTAAAGAGGAGGGTGAAGTGGGAAGCTCTGTTTGAGGCATAAACTTTCAACTGTGTTCTCTTAAAATGAAGCTTAGGAACTGTAAAATCTCGAGACAAGGGCTCTGTCCTTTGTATAGTGCCAAAGTCTGATAGGGCTTTCTAGACACATGAATTTTATTCATTTTATTTCCTTGATTAAAATAGTGAAAAAATAGAACCAGAGCATTAAGCTGCAAGGAAAAGCCTTGAGAAGCGAGTCAATACTATTTTGAAGACTATCTGTGGAGCCTGTTTATATTTTTTGTGCACATCAATTGTAATAGTCTTTAATTACATTGAACACATTTTATTTTGTCACTTTTCCTCCCTGTTTGCTGCAGTGCACACTGCTGGGAGTTATTTGGAGGCAATTAATCACACCAGAGCAGCGAATACCTTGGAGCAGGACTCTGCCTCTGACTCCAGCCTGTGTCAGTCGTGGGTCTCCCCATTCTCTCTGCCCTTTTCCTACATTCTTAATAAACTCCTGCCTCGGTTCCTCACCGCTCCATGCAACCCCACACCCTTTGTCTCAGTGTTGTCTGGAAAACTGGGCCTTGGTGTTGAGGAGGGATCCAGGAGCAGCAGTTGAATGTCTTGCCCTCCTGCAGTGGAGGATGGTTTGAGCAGAGGCAGGAGTTCAGGTCATTTAGCTGCCACCACTCCCCAGAACATGCTCCAGTGGGGGTAATCAGAGCTTTGAAATGGTATGAAAGCTGTTGCAAATTATGGTAAATTTCAAGAGTTCTCCTCCTTACACCCTCGGGCTTCCCCAACAACCTTTGATTTTTTTGTTAAGCATCAGTTAAATCTCCGGTTCTTCTCTCGGAGATGGAGAGCTGCATTTGTTGGGCCCACCTTTCCCCGGCCGGGTGGGTGCTGAGCACGCCCGGTGGCGGCTCCGTGCGGGGAGCGGCGGGTCCGCCCGGGCGGCTGCGGGTGGAGCCCCGGAGCCGGGCGAGCTCCGGCTGCCGCGGGAGCGCTGCACCTCGGCCCGGCAGCGATTCGGGGCGCTGCTGCTGCTGCTGGGAGCCCGGCCGCTCACCGTGTTCACATCCCTGCCCAGATCCCCTCCGCGTGGCCCTGGCTGGGGCTGTTCCAACCCTCTCCGCCTGCCGCGGGGCGCGGTTCACCCGCTCCGTGATG